>JAAAKG020208394.1:0-22811 GCA_010014905.2 Druon quercuslanigerum | reverse complement strand
AACGAAACTCGACATATTCACTGAGGTAAACAACTATGATGCTATTATTTTGGCAGAATGAAATTGTGTATTTTTGAGGGTTATTATCTATAGAAAAATATGACATAGATGCCAAATCATAGAAATGTATATATAAATAAATAAATGTATATATATCTCTAGTTCGACTATCGATCAGGCATCAAGATGGTTTATGGAATTAATAACGGAAATTCCAGTTTTTCGACGATGTAACGTCATTATCTCAGATAGATGTTATTTTATAAATTTTGTGACCATTCTTTGCTCACAGACCAGTAGTAATTTGATCCAGTTGTTGTCTTTACATTATTATTTTTTTATTTGCTAAAATGGGCCTTACCAGAAATTGAATTATTCAAAATTTTATAACTTCAATTACTTGATGAGATAAATCTGTGTACGAATTTGTCACAATTACCAACGTAGAATGAATGGATAATCCGGAAGAATATGCATAATAAAAAATATATCTAGAGTTAATGATAATTGATTATTTAATGTGAAATGACATCAGCAATTTGGTGATATGATTTGCATGTCTACTTTATTAATTTAAGTAGTAGACACCAAATATGAACTTTCATAAATTATTTTATTAATTGTCAGCTAGATTTCATTGCATGTATTGAATCATTTATGAGTATCCAACAAATCTTTATTTTAAAAGCCTTATGGATGGATTAAAAATTAAAAATGGAATAGAATCTTTTAGTGACAAGAAATATAGATTAAACAGTGAGGAGAGCCCTTACAGAAAAATGAGGGGAATTTTTAATTTTAAAGAAAATAGAAAAAATCACGTTAATTTTTTATATTTATTTTTTTTATCCTGCGTAATTTTAGTAACTCGAACCAATGCAACTGTAGTAAAGGGTAATCCAGTGACAATGCACATAATGTGAAGTGATTTGAGTGATCCAAGTAATCCACTTGTAATCCGAATACTCGCAGTAATTTAAGTAATCCAAGTAATTATCTTGTAATCCAGAGTAATGCGGATCATTCGGAATGATTAGGCAGGTAATCTAATTATTTTTCAACTATCTATTTTCTGATAGTTTGTAGATCTGTTTTATTCTAATTTATTTATTTTTTAAAACTTGTGTTTTTCGGTCAAAGATTAATCCTCTTTCTTCAAAGATCATGACCTTAGTTGGAAACTAAACTATTTGGTAAAAAATTAACCTACTCTGTAGGAAATTTAACAATTGTATTTAAAAATTTGTCTCTAGTTTACTATTCATCTTCTTTGCTGAAAATTCTTTTTTACATTCTCATCATTTACGATTGAGAAAGTATTATAATTGTCGGAAATTTGACACCACAGTTTTTCAACTGATCTCCACGTTTTGGGACCCCTGAATCCGAAAATCACGTTTTTACGATAAGGTATGTCTGTCCGTCCGTGAACACGATAACTCTCGAAGAAATTAACGGATCAAATCGATTTTCGACACACTTTTTTCAGGCCCTCGAAGAAAGATTTTAAAATCAATTGAAAATCAAAATTTTAAGACATGCAATGCAGTATATGGAAAAAAAGTCGAGAGAAGAAAAACATTGCGCTTTGAAAGCCCTACAAAATTATCATAACAAATTTTTGGATTTTCTCGGAAAGTCGAAAATTCTAATTTTATCTGCACAAAAAATAATGAAAAATCTATTTTGTGGTCCAACTATGCAGGATATGAAAAAAGATAAATTAAAAAAAATTGTGATCCCAAAAGAGATCTACAATCTACAAGTACGTAAAAAAGGATTTACCAACAAAATTTTACCAGAAAATGAGCAATATACGTAAAAAATCTAAAAGATGACTTGCAGGATATTTTATTTCATCCACATAAAATAATATGAAAACAAATATCCTATTCTTAGCATAACAACGCGAGATAAAACAAAATATTGTAGTTTTTTTATTTATTTTAAGCTGGTTCCAAAAATATCGAGATTTGATTGAAAAGTTAACTATTTTTCTGATTTTCTCTGCTCAAATTAATTATTTTATCTCAGAATTTTTCTATTTAATTTTTAGTTAAAAAATTAATCTGTTTAAGCAGAAAAATCAACTATTTGCTTAAAATATAAGTATTTTATCGAAAATTCTATTCCTTTCCATGAAAATTATGTTTTTTGATAGAAAATTTTACTGGAAATTTTTTTAGATTATCTATTTTTATTGAAAATTCAACTACATGGTTGGAAGCTAAACTACTTTTTCATTATTTTTTTTTTGAAATGTATGATTTTAGTTGAAAATTCGTCTTCTTGATATTTTTTCGAAAGCTCATTATTTTGTTGAAAAATTTATCTACTTTCTTGAATATTCGCTTTTTTAGGAAGAATTTATTTTTTGAATTAAAACTTTAATCGTTGGTTACGCATTCATTTTAGTTGATTGAGAATTATTATAATTAGTGTAAAATTCAAAAATTTGGTTATAAAGTCATTTTTTAGGATGAAGATTCTTAATTTTAGTTGAAAATTCTTCCCTTTGTTTCGAAAATATACTATTTTGTTGAAAATTCGTTTTTTGTTGTTAAATTCAATTTTTAAGTAAAGATTTAACAACTCCATTCATGGATTAAAATTGACCTATTTTAATTAAAAATTCCAGTACTTTTTTAAAAGTGTATGCATTTGCTAGAAAATTCGTCTTTCACGCAGCAAAATTGACCTTCCAGATTAATAATTGAGCTGCATTCTAACTTAGAGAAGAACGCAAACTGGTCTCAAATCCAAGTTCGAGTGTATTTGGTTTAAACCAGGGGTATGTTCGAAATAAATGGGCGCTTTTGGATATTTGGCAATTATTTTGATAAATTTAAATATTTTTGTTAAAACTAAGCTCATTCTAAAAAAGTATTAAAAGATAATAATGCTAAATAGACATAATGTTAACAGTATGTAGTAATTATATTTCATATTGAATAGAACGAAATGAAAAGTAGCGAAATTTTCCTTATGGTTCTTTCTGCTTCTTTAGAAATAAAACTATGAACAAACACAATTTTGACTTTCTGCGTCCATAGCTGTATTATTTTTTAAGTCATTTTTCATACTTAGCATACTTTTCAGGTAAATTTGATTGAATTTACAGAAACAATAGGAAAAAATCAGAAAACTCTTTCTTATTTTGTTCGAATCTCTGGTTCAAAGTCTATATATTTTGTTCAAAATTTAACAATTATGTTTAAAACCAATCCTTTTTAATTAAAAATTCACGTGTGTCTAGTTTAGGCGAAGTTATCTATCACGATTTTATATAATCTGGGGTAATATATGCAATCCAGAGTAATTATAAATAATGCAGAGTATTTCTGTATATAGGTGCAATCCAGGGTAATCCTGCGTGATCCGGAGTAATCCACCCCCGTTAAACCGAGTTCTTAGAAGTTGTTTGCCCCTCGGTATCCTTATGCTAGTCCTACAAGACGCAGAATGTCTTCGAAGAGAAAATGTAATAGGGCGTTGGTGAAAATCTCTTCAAAGGAAATTTAATTATTTTTGCTTTCACAACGAATTCCTTTTGGAGATTATTTAAGGCTGTAGCAGGAGTGATGTTAATCCTGTGGAAAAGGGTAGCAGGTTCGGGTGTAAAGAAGGGGGTGGTGTGAATAGTAAATCGTTGACGTGAAGCAGGAAGTGCTGATTCGAAGCGATGTCGACAACACATTCGTTGGGATACTAAAGTCGAGAGGGTTAGTGAGGACCGGGGCGTTTCTTTGCAACCGGAAACAATCGTCACACCCACCCAGTGGACTCACAACCCTTCTACCGGAACTCCAATGTTTCTCGAAAACTCGAGTTTCTGCTTCAATTTTACACGTCAGAGCATTTCTAAAATTAGAAAAAAATTCTGTTATTTTCGATTTTTATTTCTTTTATCTAACTTGAAGAGAATCCTTCTTCTTTTATTCCTAGAAGAAGATTGGGGACTGTCCATAAACTACTTTACCAATTTAAGGGAGTTGTATCGGGCCAAATACAACGGTTGGTAACAGGGGTTAAGGGGGGGGGGGGTCGAAGCACGACTGTTCAAAATGTTTACAAAATTTTTTACAGTTCTATAACAACTAGATAAGTTTGAAAATCACTTTTACGTTACCGACTTTAGGCTCTTTCTAATATTGTTCTCATTTCCTCTTCTTTAAATAATACTGTTTTTCTTCCCTTTTCTGGATTTTTGCTCAAATGTCAAAAGTTCTTTTTTATTGTTACAGTTTCTAAAGTTGTTATCTTGGCACGAAAATTATCGCGATTGGTTGAAAATTCTACTATTTGGTTGAAAATTTATTTATTTTTGTTGAAAATGCAACTATTTTGTAACAATTAATCTTTTCAACTGAAAATTTAACCATTCCATTTTTTGTTGAAAAAAATTTTTTTCTGGTTAAAAATATGCGCATTCTTTCAATTATTATTTATTTGGTGAAAATTCGTTCACTTTGTAATTCAGAATTATTGTTTTCAATTGAAAATTCAACTGTTCCGTTTTTTGTTGGAGAATTATGTATCTAATAGGGTTGGTATTTTTTGGCATGAAATAGGAAGAATTAAATGTTTCTCTGGGATTTCGTCTTCTTTTTTTTTATATAAACTACTAGGTTTAAATTGAAACTTATTTGCACAAAATGTATTTAATTATTTGTTCGTAAATTGACTTTTTTGTAGAAAATTTGTATTTTCGGGTTGAAAATTCAAGTATTTCCCAGATAATTCGTCTTTTTGTCTTCAAAATTCAACAATTTGTTTAAAAATTTGAGAGCTCTGTTAAACATTTTTCTTTTTGAAAGAAGATTTTCTCTGTCGATAATTCATCTTTTTGTTTAGAAGTTGAACTACTAAGTAGAAAGTTGAACTTTGTAGTTGCATTTTTAACCAAAAGAGATAAATTTTCAAACAGAAAGATTAATTTTTTGCCATAAAAGACACATTTTCATCAAAATACAAGAATATTTACCTTTTTGGTTGAAAATTTTTAATTTTTCATTAAGTTCATCTAGTTGAAATTTCTTTTTTTTTCTGGAAAAGTAACTTTTTAGAATGAAATTATTGTATTTTCAGTTGAAAGCTTACCTTTTTTTATTTGAAAAGAAACGTTAAAAGTTCACCTTTATAGTTTGAAAATTTACTTATTTGGTTATAAAATAAACTATTTTCTTCAATGCGTCTTTTTTTTTGTTGAAAATTAAACTATTTTGTAGAAAATCTATTTTTTTTATAAAAAAATTAATCTTTTCTAGTGGAAACTGAATTTATTTTTAAATTCAACTTTGCAGGTTCAAAACTTTATTGGCTTCTAGAATATTTGTCTTTTTGGCTTAAAAATTTCATTATTTATATGAAAATGTAACTGTTTTTGGTTAAACTCAACCGAACTTGGTTGAAAATTCGATCATTTGGTTCAAAACGTATGTTCGTAGTTTAAAAATTCAACTAATTTTGTTTCCAACTAGGTTAAAATTGAAACTATTTTGTCATATTTTCTGATTAAAAATTTAATTGTTTTTTTAGCTCGGCATTTAGATTGAAAATTTATCTTTTACATTAGAAAATTTATTTTCCTTGCATCCATATGAAATTTTTCAATCTGCGTTTTCTGGTAGAAAATTTATTTGTCTTCTGAAAAATTGGTCTTTTTATCTGAAAATAAAACTAATTTTTAAAATACAACTTTTTTCTTAAAGTCATATTTTTTAGTTAAACCGTTTGCTGTTTTATTGAAAAGTTGTCAATTTGCGATATAAAAGTCGAGAGGGTTATTGAGGACCGAGGCGTTTCCTTGCAACCGGAAACAATCATCAGACCACCCAGTGGACGCAAAACCCTTCTACCGGAACTCTCTAATATTACTCGAAAAATTGAATTTTTTATTTAATTTAACACTTCAAAGAACTTCTTATATCAGAAAATAATTTTCTTTATTTCCAATTCTTCTAACTCTTATCATATTTGAAAAGGATCATTTTTCTCTTATTCTCGGACTCTCTTTCAAACAATTCTTCTTTTCCCCCTTTTTCTCGTATTTTTACTTAAATGCGAAATAAATTAATAGGACCCAATAATAAAATCTAACTTTTTTTATTAAAAGTAATTCCTTTTAGTGGAAATTCAAAAATTATGGTTTTGGTATGGATTGGTACATTTTCGACCAATTTTCTATCAAAAAACAGGAATTTTCACAAGAATACATGAATTTCCCACAAAACTGTTAAATTTTGAGGCCAAAAATCCAATTTTCTATGAAAATGTTCAAATTCCCACCCGAAAAGGTATTTTAAAACGAAACCTTTAAACTTATTTTTTATGAAGAGAAAACCTTATGCTGAACCAAAAGAAAAAATAATTTTCAACAAAATAATTAAATTTTTACCCAAATAGATGAATTTTTAAAGAAAATATGGATACTTCAAAAGCGAAAATGTATTTTTAACAAATGAGTTCCACATTCAGCAATATGGTTACATTTTTTATCAAATTATTATTCTTTAACTAAGAAGAGTCATTTTCTACCCAGAAGGATAAATTTTGAACAAAACTATAACATTTTTTAGCAAAAGCGATGTCCTTAAGATATCTTGAGAATTTAAAAACTTTCCTTTACAATAAAAAATACAAGTTTTTATTCAAAACTAGAATAGTATGTTTCATTTTAAATTACCTTATACAAATTATACAAATTATCTTATAAAAGTTCAACAAAATTTTTAACTGAAAATGTAAAGAAAAAAAAAAAATTCAGCAAAATAGTTCAACTTTCAACCTAGTTATTAAAATTTCAATAAAAAAAGATCACCTGTAACCAAATAGTTGAAATTCTGAACAAGAAGATGAATTTTTTACCAAGAAGATTAATATTTTTTAAAAATTGGTAAATTTTGAAACAAAAAATTAGAAATAAATATTAAAATATATTTTTTATAAACTAGTTTATCTTTAAAAGAAATAGTTGTGGTTTCTAATTAAGCAGATTAATTCTCAACAAAACATGTAATAGTTGATATTTCAACCAAAGAAGATTCTAGCTGAATCTTCAACTAGAAGAGATCAATTTCAAGTTACAAATATAAATTTTCAATAAAAAATGGGGAAGTTACACTTCAAATAGGAAAATTAACTCTGACTCAAATAAAAAAAAAGGTAAAACAAATTAATTAAATACGAAGTCAAAGAGATGGATTTTA
The DNA here is from genome assembly GCA_010014905.2 of Druon quercuslanigerum. Lineage (NCBI taxonomy): Eukaryota > Metazoa > Arthropoda > Insecta > Hymenoptera > Cynipidae > Druon > Druon quercuslanigerum. The sequence continues at coordinate 15,603 of JAAAKG020208394.1, read as the reverse complement.
AACCAAAGTGAAGAATTTTCAATAAAAAAAATGAATTTTCAACCAGACTTACACGTTAATTCGTTTATTTAAAAGTTATAAATTTTTAAACAAAAATTGACTGGTTGACTTTTCAGTTAAGAACATTATTTATTAACCAAAAACAAGACGAATTTTCAACGAAATTGTAAAATTTTCAACCAATTAGATGATTTGACACAAAAAGAAAATTTTCAAAAACCGAACGAGTTAATGTTTAACCAAGTGGTTGAATTTTGAACTAAACGAGTGAATTTCAAACGACCTGGTCGAATTTTTAACCAAATCGAGTAAAATTCCATACCAAAACCATAATTTTCTAATTTCCACTAAAAGGAATTAACTTTTAATAAAAAAGTTAGATTTTATTATTGGGTTCTAATAATTTATTTCGGATTAAGGTAAAAATACGAAAAAAGGGGGAAAAGAAGAATTGTTTTAAAGAGAGTCCGAGGAATAAGAGAAAAATGATCCTTTTCAAATATTATCATATTTGAAAAGGATCATTGTTCTATTTTGCTAAATATTTATTTTTCTTCACATTTTCAGTTGAAAATTTTGTTAAACTCGACTGCTTCAAATTTTTTATAAGGTAATTTAAAAAGAAACTTACTATTCTAGTATTGAATGAAAACTTGTATTTTTTATTGTAAAGGAAAGTTTTTAAATTTTTAAGATATCTTAAGGACATCGCTTTTGTTAAAAAATGTTATAGTTTTGTTAAAAATTCATCCTTCTGGGTATAAAATGACTCTTCTTAGCCAAAGAATAATAATTTGACAAAAATGTAACCATATTGCTGAATGTGGAACTGATTTGTTAAAAATACATTTTCACTTTTGAAGTATCCATATTTTCTTTAAAAATTCATCTATTTGGGTAAAAATTTAATTATTTTGTTAAAAATTATTTTTTATTTCAGTTTAGCATTAGGTTTTCTCTTAATAATTCACCTTTTTCGCCGAAAAATCATCTACTTGGTTTAAATATGAAGTAATTTTTATAAAAAATAATTTCAAATGTTTCGTTTTAAATTAACTTTTCGGGTTAGACTTTAAACATTGTCATAAAAAATTGGCCTTTTGACCTTAAAATTCAACATTTTTGTTGAAAATTCATGTATTCTTGTAAAAAATTCTCTTTTTTAATAAAAAATTAATCTTCTTGTTAGAAAAAATATCGTTTTGGTCGAAAATTTACCAATTTTGTTGACAATTTTATTTTTATTTCACTTTTATAGTTGAGTTTTAGTCTGTTTTGTTTCTAAATCAACTGTTTGATTAAGATTGAATATTTTGGGGTGAAAATGAAGCTATATAGTTGAATTTCTCATTTTTTAGTTAGATGTACAAATATTTGTTGGAAAATTCATTTTCTACTAGAAAGTTGAACTCTTTGTTTGTTACTGCAATAGTTCGTTTAAAAATTATATTTTGCTGCCTAAATTTCGTTGTCCTTTAGGCTGCAAATTCATCTCTTTTGGTAGAAAATTATTCTTTTCTGGTTGAGAATACAACTATTTTGTTGAAATTGCAATATATTTTGAGTCCACATTTTTATAGTATAAAAAGTTTCAGATTGAATTTAATATAGTATCTAAATTAATTTCACCTTAAAAAACTGGATTCCCCTATTACTCTTATGTTTTCCCGAAAAAGCGCCCTTTTTCCCCTGCTTGGATATTTGATTAAAGAAACATAGTATTTATTCAGCCCTATCTGACTAAATTATAAATGAGTAATCTTAATCAGAGACATTCAATTCACGAAAATGGACATTACAGTTTCTACTAGAACTAATCGATATCTGACGAGCCTTTAGGGTGAATGTCGATGACCATGGTCTTAAATTTAATTAGCAAATGTAATTAGATTCACTTGGTTATCAATTCACTCATAGAATGAAGTAAACAGTTCGCAAGTGTATACTCTATAATAATAAGCAAATAATTGAGCACATGGTGCAAATACGTAGAGTTTAACTTCCTTTTATTAACTGGTGCGAGCACGCTCGAATGCTAAATTGCTTATGAACATGATATTCCATGTTATTTCTGGATAATTCTTATTGTTAAAACTACAGAATTTCTCATTGAATTTTACAAGAGACATCAAAGACTTTATCAGTGCAATGCATTTGATTTATGTTTCAGAACAAGAATATACTTTTTTCTTTTCGATGAAAAAATGAGAAGAATTATAATAATATTAATATTTAAATTATTGCAATAGACTATTTTTAATAATCTTCAAATTTATTCGATCTCATGGCCCAGCTGTCAGTTTGGCTGTTTATTACAGGGGTCGTCTATAAATCTCGTGATGCTGGAAGGGGGGTGAGGAAAGAATTTTCTAAGCGTCACGCGACAAATAATATCGATAGAAATTGCTTATTCGTTTTATTTTTTGTTAGTTTATTATATCCAGTACGGAACAAAATTATTTAAAAAAAATTTCCTTAAAAAAATGCTTTCTATTTGAATATTATGAATAATAATAATGGACAATTTAGTGCTCGGAGCATAAAGTTATTTCTGGTCACAGCCAATACATACTGTTCTAAGAAAAATGTTGGTTTACACAGATGCTTTTGTTTTTTATACTAGTGTTTTTTAATAGCATAGCAGAATAAGCATATATGTGTTGCCCCCGTTCGGATCTAGTTGATATTTTTACAGTAAGTTGGCATTGATGCAAGAATACATTTTCCAAACGATTATATCTGAGAAACAATTTCTATGGGAGTTATGGGGCATAGAAGCTAAATTGGAAAATAAGTTTTTCTCGAGAACGGATGGATCGATTTCGATAAGCAAAAAACACGTTATGGGCCTCGATAGTTCTTGGTGCACCACCACCATTTTTCACAAAAAATCTTTCATTTATATTGTATATTATATTCAATTTTTAGAATGATCGAAGGGGTAGAACGTAGTTTTGAAAAATCGAAAACCTTGAATGCACCCCGTGTGCTGCATACGGTACAGTAGGTATGTGTAGCTAGACGCTACTACCGTTCAATGTCCACCATCTAAAAAACTAGCTGACTCAATTTGGAGTTCAAAATTAAAAATGGGAAATGAGAAATTTAGTTAGAAAGTTTTTCTGTCGATCTTTACGCTTTTAGTTAGCCTACAATAATTGCAGTTCCTAGGTCCCACCACGTAAAGGTTACAGTACGATTTCAGGCCCCTTTTTATGGGGTGCCTGCTTATCGTGAGTCCCCTTACCTCTCACAAACTGGCATGCTTGATTATTGTAAGTCTTCTCGCCTCTCTCGAACCGGTTTCTTGTTAGACCTCCACAATTAGCATCACTGTCGTCCTCAATTACAGGCGAAACTCTTTCCTGCTGAAACATTTTGCTATGAATTTCAGCTGGCTTTACAATCTTAAACAGGAACCTTGCAAGGGCCAGATAATATACTATTGCTTCAATATGTGAACAGAAATCAATTGTCTTTCTTCCGTTGGCACATTCACATCCATACTCTGACAATCCAGAAATACTGATATTATTTGGCTCATATTTTACGAAGAATCGGTACACTCTTCGTGAAATGTGACGAGATTGAACTTGTAATTTCAATACATTAGACTGTTCTTTAACGTATTGCAAGGGTTTAGAGAGGCAACAAACAGAAGTTGCTATGGCACGCAAAGGCCAGTGGATGAGGTGTAAGAGAAGATGAAAAAAGTTAGAGAGAAGTGGGAAGAATGGGAGTTGGTGTGGCGACAAGAAAAAGATAAGGTTTGAAAGCAGTTGGAGGAGATCGGAAAAAAACAAAAGATTAATAAAAAAAGAGAACATCTTATATGGATAAGTTGGAAGTAAGTTAGAATGTAAGAAAGTTAGAATGTACGTCAGAGGATATAGAGAAAGGGGAAGAAAGGATAAGAGAAGGAGCGAGAGAGAGAGCGAGAGAGAGAGAGAGAGAAGTAAACGAGAACTATAGCCTACAGAATACGAGAATGAAATCAAGATTGAGAGAGTTAAAAAGAAAAATGAAATAAAATAGAAGACTAAAAGAAGTAGAAAGATAATTATTAGAGGAATGAATGTGAATAGTGAAACAGCAAGAGAAGAGGTAGGAATACTGATGTATGAATAATGTGAAAATGAGAAGAGAGAAAGAAAAAGTTGATATCTTGAAAAAAAAGAAAGCTTTAAAGGAAAGGAAAGAAAGGATAGAGGAGGATATGACGTGGATTGGAAGAAGAAGAAAGTGGATGATGAAACAGAGAGCATGGAGCGAAAGAAAGAAATGGTACACGGTTTGAATAGGGAAAGACAAAATATGGATAGAAGGGAGGAGGTAATGGAAAAATTGGAGCGAGGAAGGAAAGAAGGCGGAGAGACGGGGTTTCCATAGAAGTAGGGAGGGAGCGTAAAAAAGAAATAAGAAAGAAAGGACGGAATAGGGAAGTGAGAGTAGCGTTTTTGAACGTATTTGGTCTAATGAATAAAGATGAAGGATTCTGGGAAGAGGTGAAGAAGTGGGTTGCAGTAATATTTAGTGTAACTTGGGTAGATGAGAAGGATTGCATGTAATTAAAAAGGAAGTTGCCTAAGGGATATATATGAAAGATTCAAAAGGCAAAAAATAAATTGATTAAGGGAAGAAAGAAAGGGGGTATGGTGTCAGAAGTAAGGAATAGATTAGTGGAAAAAGAGGGAACAGAAATGGGAGTCGAGGAAGCGAATAAAGGTGAGGATAGCTTGCGTTTGTAGGAGAAGGGAAGAGGCGGAAGGCTGGAAAGTGATTAGGAAATGGGTGGCGAAAAGAGATGACGAATTGGTACTGATAGGGGGTGATTTGAATGCTTGGACGGGGGAAAAGGAGGAAGAACTATAGGATAAAGAGAATGAAACTTTCACGAGAAAATCGAAACACAAACAGGTGGACCAGGAGGTTAGGACTATGTTGGAAGTCAGTCAGTAACAGACTACATACTGGCCGAGGAAAGGATAAGGAGGCTGTTAGAAAGAATCGAAATAGGGAACCAAACAGGGTCAGAAATCTGCCCGGTCATTGCAACGCTGAAATGCGGGAATTTGTGGAGGAAGGGAAGGAAGAAACAAGGAAAAAGACCAAGATCGGTAAGCGGGGAGTAAATAAACTAAGAGAATATAAGGAAAGAATGGAAGAGGATGTGGGATGTGAAATGTATTGAGAGTAAAGAGCGCATGAAGATATCGTTAAAGAATTGGAGAAGAGGAGAAATAGGCGGAAAGGAATATAATAAAAGAAAAGTGATTACGAGGAATTACTTGATTCAAAATGACAGGAGAGAGAAGGCGAGGTACGTTAAAGAGGTAGAGAAAGCAATAAGGGAAGGAAGAGAATGGGAGGCGATTAATAAAGAAAGGAGTAGTTGGCAAGGGATCAATGAAAAGATAAGTATGTATCAATGCACGGTATATTTTATGGAATTACTAAGAGAAGTGGATAGCAAGGTGCAAGGTGAAAGTAGAAACATCAAAGTGGGAGACTTGGAAGGTGGGAATGAGGTGACTAGAGAGAAGGTTAATCAAGCAATTAAGACGTTAAAAAGTAATAAGGTGACAGGAGAGGATAGGGTGGACGATAAAGCGTTGAAATTTGGCGGACGAAGGGGGAGAGAAGAGATTTGGGAAGTATGCAATAAAGTATGGAGAGGGGAAGGATGGCCGATGCAGTAGAGAACAGGTTTTCTAGTTCCTATATTAAAGAAAGGTGGGAGTAGAAAATTTGAAGATTATAGAGGAATCACTCTCATTCCAGTAAAATATAAAATATACGCGGAGGTGCTCATTAAGAGATTAGAAGAATAGGTAGAAGAGAAAGACATTATTTCACACAAAGAAACAGGATTTAGGAAGGGGATGGGGGCAGTGGAAAATCTATTTTCGAATTTTTTAGTCAATAGGAACCTGCTATAGAAAAAAGGATAACTGGTCGCTCTTTTTGTGGAATTTGGGGCAGCTTTCGACTATGTGAATAGGACAGTTTTGTGGAAGGGAATGAAAGAAAGAAAGGTGGACGAAAAGTTGCGCAAAAGGATGAAAGAGGTCTTAACGAAGACGAAGACAAGGGTGAGGACTGGGGAACAGAAAAGGGAGTAGTTTTGGACAGGATAGGGTCTCAGGCAAGGATACTCACTAAGTCCGTTGTTATTTAGTATATTGTTAGCAATACAGTGCTAGCTAATAAGATAATATACTCTTTGACACACGCGGATGATGTCGTGATGCTGACAGAGAATGAAAGTCAAATGAACGTGATAATGAAAGGATTTTAAGAATATGTGAGAAAGAAAGACCTGGCAATTAATGTGGCGAAAACAAAGATGGTGTGTTTCAGGAAAAGAAAAAATGAAGTGAAGTACGGATGGAAGATAAATTGGGAAATGGTGGAAATGTTAGAGGAATTTTGCTACTCAGGATTCTGGTTTGAAGCGGGAGGTGGAAATGATCTGCAGGTGAAGAAAAGGATGGAAAGTGGAAGAAAGGTGATGGGTAAAGAGTGGGGGATTGGGAGAAGAAGATTTAAAGAAGACTGGAAGAAGAGAGTATGGCTCTTTGATGCACTGGTATGGTCAGTGATGTGTTATGTAGTTTTGGGGGTGGAAGGAGTACAAGAAGGTATAGAATATGCAAGAGAGATTTCTGAGATGGGTTATGGGAGTGAGTTGGAACTGCCCTGGTTATATGCTGAGAGAAGAAACAGGGAGAGTGAAATCGGTGATAAGACAGAGGAAAAGGGTGTGGAATTTTAAACAAAAACTTAAGAGTGGTAAGAGGAACAACGTTGCAGAAGTGTGCCTCCAGGAAATATTAAATAGAGAGAGGAGAGGAAATACGGGCAATTCAAAATGGGAGGAGGAGAGATGGCAAGGTACAAGGAAATGGAGAATGTGTGGCGAGGTGAGAGAATGGCAGGAAGTAGAGGGAGAAATGAACGAGAAACAGGAAGAGAAAATGTAAGAAAACATTATGGAGTCAAAGCACAAGAAATGGTATAGAATGATTAAAATGGGAGGGGTCCTAGAATATTTGGGAAAGTTGAAAAAGAAATGTAGGTGGTCTAGGATGGTACGTAGCAAATAGAGCGTAGCAGATACATTTAGATGGGTACTGAGTGAGTGTGGACAAGAAGAAAAGTGGATGAAGAGTTTAGAAGATAAAACAGAAGAGAGAATGCATGGGGGAGGGAATACCCAAAGCTTAGACAAAAATTGATAGAGGAGAAATATGTGTAAAAGAAATTAGTTTTACGAAACTTGGAAAAGCATTTAAAAAAATAGCAAGAGGAAATGGAAGCCCTGGAAGGTCCCCGCACTCGTGAAATAATTTGTAAGAGCTAGGGAATACGTAAAAAAGATGTAAAGGGAACGCAAAGCCCTCAAACCCGTGAAAGGGAAAGTAATAAAATACAATACACAGAAATATTTAAAGTGAAAAAACAAATGCTGCAATGGTTGATGTCCCCAGAATATGACGCTCACTATTTCTGCGATCTTCAGTTGTTTTTTCGTATATCGGTTCGTTTCTTATGTTCACATACACATACCCACTGTGCCGTGTGCAGCGCACGGAGTACGCTTAAGACTTTAGGTTTTTTAAACTATGTTCTACTCTTTCGATCGTTCTAAAAATTGGATATGTTATGCAAGCTAAATTAAAGATTTTTCTGTTAAAAAATGGTGAGGCTACACTAAGAAAAACCCAAATAAAAATTCCCAAAAAAATTCTAACGGTTCTACTCGCGAAAATTAGTTCATAATTTTTTCTAACATTTTACTATTGAGACCCATAACTTGTTTTTTGTTTATCGAAATCGGTGCAACCGTTCCCGAGAAAAACTTATTTTTCGATTTTTCTTGTAACCCCTATAAACCCCATACAAATTATTTCTCAGATATAATATTTTAATATTATATATATTTAAATCAATGCCAACTCAAACAAAAAATTTGTATTTTATTTTGCAATATCGTATATGCGTGATAAGAGTGTGTTCCTTAAAGCCCAGGGAGCTTTAAAAAAAAAGAATTTACGTTCAACAAATTGCAGATGTAGATGCTGAGACCTTTACCTTTAATAGGTAAAAATCCACCGGAAACGGTTCACACGCCACTGTCTGAGAGCCTGTATTTTGCTACCATCAGTCCAAAAACTGACATTAAATCCAAGTTTGACCGTACGTTGATAACATTTTTTTGTTGTTGTACGAGACACACCTGTTTGATTCAAAATTGAACTACTTTGCTGGAATTTTTTAAAATTTTTTATATAAAATTAAGTTTTTTTTATTAAAAACTTAATGACTCAATTTTTAGGTAAAAATGTACCTTTTTAATTATAAATGCAACTATTTGATTAACAATTTATATTTTTAAATTAAAAATTCAAATAATTGGTTGAAAAATCATGTTTTTTGTTTAATTTTGTTTGTTCATAAAATTATTCTTATTGCATAAAAAATAACATTTTTGGTTGAAAATTCGTCTATTTTGGCAGAAAATTATGCTTTTTGGTTAAAAATTCTTTCGTGTGGGTAACAAATGCAACTTCTTGGTTTAAAATTTAACTTTATTTATTGAAATCTAACTAATTTGTTAATAATTTAGGTTTTGCGGTTCAGAACGTAATAATTCCATGTTTAGTTGACAATTGATCTTTTCTTATTCAAAATTCATATATTTTGTTAAAAACTTGTCTGTTTCAATAGAAAATTATACTTTTTAAAAAACTCATGCTTATTTATTAAAAATGCAACTTTTTGCTTAAAAATTCATGGCCCTTGGCTTATTTGAACTGTCTTTTATTTAAAATTAAAACCGTTTGGGTTGAAATATCCACTATTGCATGTACCGCAGAGGATTCCTATTTTTGGGTTGAAAATTTACGTGTTATGTAGGAACCTTATCTCTTTGGCTTGCAAATTTAACCATTTGGAAGAAAATTGAACTATTTAGCTAAAATTTACTTTTTTATTGAAATTTGAACTATTTTGATTAAAAATTCGCCCTTTCTTGTTGAGTTTAACTGACTTATAATTGTCTCTCCCTAAGTTGAAAAGTAATTTTGTAAACAGATAATTTAACTATTCTATTTTTGTTGAAAGCGAATATTTTTTAGATGAAAATTTATCTATTTGGTTAAAAAAATATGCTGTTGTTTAATTATTTTATTAAAAATTCAAATGTTTTCTTTGAAATTCATGCTGTACAATACTTGGTTAAAAGTTCAATTATTCTGTGGTAAATTTGTATCGTTTCCTTACAAAATTGGTTTTGAAGATTCATTTTTTTTTTAAATGCTGCACTTTTGGTAGAAAATCTATTTAGTTAAAAATGCAATTTGTGTATTTATTTATCTTAATTAGTTTCATTTAAAGTAATAAAATAAACTAAATTCGATAAATGTAATTTAATAGTTAAAAATGTGGCCTAAATGACTTATTTGTTAATAATTATCTACAAAATTCTGACCTTTTTATAAAAATTCAAATTAAACATGAAAGAAACCGAGAAGAAGCGATTTTGAATGTTTCTTGTAAAAATTATTTTTCGCAAAAGAAGTAAAAGCACGAATTGAACTGGAACTTAGTTTAAATAAAATTCAAATCCATGAATTTCAGATTCTACGCGCCACGTGTATAGAGCATTCGTACCGTTGAACAGCGATTTATTATTGACCCACTTACTGGAGCGTATATTATAGTGTATTCGCCTGAGCGATATTTCAAATGATTAATCTGAATGCTTCAAACGATTTAGTTTTAAACACCAAAAATTGTCAATCAGAATATTTCAATATCAATTTTATATTTCATTTGATTTATTCATGAATAAATTTTTGTTATTACTACTGCTCCATCAGTGCACAACCGAGCTAAGTGCTGCTCATCTTTGATGATCGAACAAGAATTCTTAAACAACTTTGAATGCGCCATTCGAAAAATGCAAAACAGTTCAGGATTATTTTGTTTTTTTAAGATTTTACAAATCTTAATTTTTTGTTCAAAAAAACTATAGCTATTTTTAAAACCTATATAGAAAACATCATATTTTTTTATTAATTATCAAATATTATAAATTTTTTTGTGATTAGGTGCCCCACTAAGATTATGTTTTTGGATTTTGTGTACGCTAAACCATAAATTTCGTCCCATTAGTGACAAAGTATGGTCATAAATTTTATTTTTCTTCATTAGGAATAGTTTAGAGGCCAACTAAATACTGAAAAATTACTTCATACCTAAAAATGATTTTCATTTATTGAGAAGGAAACGCGAAACCTTATTATTATTATATATATATATATTTGACTTTGCATTTAATGATCTCAATCAATTTTCTTGGCAAATACCCAAAAGCTTTTTTTATGATGATGCAGATGACCAAAAGCACTTTTTTGGACAAAAGTGCCTACGATTTATTTTGTAATGGATTTTAATTGTATTTTTTATTTACCACAAAGCTAGCATCTTTAGCTCGTTGATGCAGAAAATTCACTTTGACCGCACCAAAATTTCTCATTTCACAATAAAATAAACAATTTTTTTTCCTAACTTCTGAAATCCACCTTCTAAAAAATAACTACATTTAAACACAACCAATTGGCTTGATTACTTTTCAAAATGAAGCAAAAACGTCTATTCGAAAGTTTCTTGTGGTCGTTTCTTTAAATTAACAATAAATTAAAATTATTTAAATAATATTCATTTTTTCGGCGTAATCGACAAAGCACGTTTGACCAATTACTCCTTGCTACGACACTATACCAATGGACAATAACAGGTAATTATATAAACAATCATTAGAAGGAAATGTACATTTTGGCCCCTGTTACACGAAAAGGCTTATATTTTTCATAAAATAAACGAACAATGTATAATCAATAATTATTTTAATGATATTTGTCCAATTAAAAGAAATTTTGATTATATAAACAATATTTATAAACCAATTAAAAGTTGGACTGTTTGTCCACGATAAATGTTTTTTGGAACTTTTCCTTATTATATCTTTTTAATCAGGGAAAATTTTAGAATATTAAATAATATTTATGTTTCTTGCTTCTCGAGCTATTGGGTTATTAACAGAAATGTGAATAATCTATTCTTGAGTGTTTCTAAAAAGTTAAACTGCTTTTGGTCCCGAGAATTATTTTTAAAAAATTCCTAAAGCAATTTCAAATTGTTTTCATCAGCTAAGTGTTATATAGGGAATTCACAAAGCAGAAAAGTCTAAAAATAAAAGTATACATAGCTATGTATGGTTAGCGTTCGACGACGTTAGTTTATAAATATTGTTTGAATAATCCACACTTCTTCTCAATTAGAAAAATATAATAAACGGAAATCATTAGCCAACAAATTTTTCTGAATTTCAAACAAAAAATTAAAGTTTTTAATGAAAAAATGGTAAAACTATGAATTCTTTGGTAAATATTGTTGAAATAATCAACTATTTTTCTTATTTATAAAAATATGACAAGAAAGAATAATTGGCAAGACACTTCTAGTTGATTCTGTAAAAAACATATATATCATGAAAAAATGGTCAAACTGTAAATTTGTCTGTAAAAATTATTTGAATAATTAACTATTCTTGTCTATTGGCAAAGCAACAGAAGAAAAAGTAATGTAATTTGAATTAGAAATACAATTTAGCAATAAACTTTTTTTTGATTTCGCATAGAAAAATAAAGCCTATTTTTGTAAAAATTATGAAAATGTGCATTTATTCATTAAAGCTATTAAAGTGCCATTTCTTTTTTTACCAATTTAAAGAAAACCATATCTAGAAATCAGTGAAAATACATTTTTAGTTAATTCCGAAAAAAATTGGACCTATGCCTGCAACAATTTTGCAAATGTGAATTTAAAAAAAAATTTGTTAGCAAGAAGTCATCGGCAGGTCATTTTGCATCGATTCTGCAAAAAAATGAACCTATTTATTGTGTCATACGAAAAATGTGCATTTATTTATGGAAATTATATAAATAAATGTCTAGCAGCAAAATTTCTTGAATAATGGCAATGAGGTAATTATGCATTTGAAAAAACTTCTTACTGCAAATTATCAGAAAATGACTTCTGTTCATTAGGATTTAAAAAGAGCTATATCTGAAAATTTGGGAAAAAACTATTATTTACTGTTTTGTTAAATACTTATTTTACTTTTGTCCACAAAATGAAGAAAATAAATTCATAAAGTCGGCCTGAAATTGAAAGGTCTATTTTCGACGGATTTGCAGCTTCATGAATATTAATCTCACGGGATTTATAGTTAATGGCAACGTGTACATATGTGGGTAGTTAAGTCTGGAAACAGATTTTCGTGTAAATATATGGCAACCCTGACGCAGCTCATCGCGCCAATTAATATCAATTTCCTCAATCTTCAAAGAGAGCAGAGCGCCAACTCCCTCGATACAAGACAGTGTGGGGTCTTTAAGTGGACGAGATTGATTACCTTCCGTGAATGCTTGTTAATAGTTGGCTCTTAGTAATCACTATTAATTTACTAAACATTAGGCGTTTGAGCGAGGGCAGGAAGGTTGTATCGATAGTATAGGAACCATTACCATAAGTAGAAATCCGCCCACCTCGTGGGTACATTCTTATCGCGCGCCGCGCGCGCGGCTCGCAAGTTTGAGCGCGCCTTGGAGGGGCGACTGTTGGTTCTTGCGATTTGCGTTCTATCTTTGTATATTCTCCAAACTTGTGCACACATTTTTTTAGACGAAAGGTCAAAGCATCGACAACAGTGCTGTGGTGATAATGAATTCTCTTTTGTTAAAGCTCCTTCGGCTTTAACGAACATATTCTCGTCACGTATCTCATTCTTCGCATTCGAATTTGTCCTTCAATTTGTATATCATTTTCATAAATGTATCTTATTACATTTCATAACATGAATTTTTATTAAAACAGACGCAGTTTTTTTGCATGTTTAAAAAAATGCTGTTTATTAATCATTTTACAGCAACTTCTGCCATTTTTTCAAAAACTGAATTTCCTTATTTCCAATTTTATTTTTACGATTTAAACGTTACACATACGGTCTACACATTATCTTTGCCGTTTTTTAACCTCGAAATTATATCTCTAACCTCAGTGACCCTGACTTATTTAATTGAATTTTCTATCGCTTCGTGTTCTACATCGCAGTTGTGGTGCCCTATTGCTTCATCTCCTACTAATATTCACTGAAAGAGTTTCTTAAAGCGCCTATAATGGAGAGTCTAGTTACAACAGCAGTCCCAAGAAACTTCGGTTGATGAGAAGTTGGGGGGGGGGGGGGGCGATTAGTTTGAACCAAGTAATTTCTGGTTAGTGTTTTATACTGAGGTCACCAACCGCAAAAACCTGCCAAAAGCAGGGCCTATTATTACGTACACGTAAAGACAGCATAATCTGTCTTAGAATGTATTATGTGATAAGAACACATTTATATTATTGAGAATCTTTGAGATGCTGTGAAATGGTTGAATGAAAAAAACTAAAAAAAATGGATGGCGGAGGGGTTAAATTTTATAAAAATTCAATGCCTTCTCTGATGATGATGTAAAAAAAATTTCAGCACAGGAAGTGCAAGTGCAAAATTAATTGTTATTATACCATTAAGCCGTAATAATAATAATTATAATAATAATAAGGAGCTTCGGTGGCTCAGTTGGTTAGACGCTCGGATTTCACCTCAGAGATCCGGGGTTCGATCCCTGAGCCGGTACCTCTGGAAATTTTTCTATGTATCTTTACCGAGGTTCTGGTGGTTCGGAGCCCACCTTAAGCTGTATGTCCCCCCATTGTGCACTTGACTGCAACCCAGTCCATCACTGATGGGGTAAAAACACAGGCTTTGTCCAATATGTTGGGGGCACACTGTACTCATTAGATCACTTGATTGCATTGTAAAAATGCGTCCGTGACTGATGATATATACCGGGACAGTCCCGTGCAAACTACTCCAAAAATATAAAAAATCCAACTATAACCGAAATGCCTTAAACATGTTGGGCAGTAACCATCTTAAGCCTGTGACAAAATTTAATATAATAATGATAATTCCGTGGGTGCAAAGAGTGAGTGCATGTACAAAATTAGTTTTATAATTGATTCATGGCATAACAATAATTGTGTACTTGCACCCACTGTGCAAGAAAAATAGTCTGCAAGAAAGGTATGATAAAGATTATCAACGGACTGAGAGAGACCTGAAAAGATTGATCTTAGACGATAATGGGTCTTTGTGGGGAGTTTTTCTTAGTGGATGTGATTAGAATAAAAGAGCAGTGTTGTGGTAATGCTTAAATAAGCAGCACGGTAATTCAACATTGATTTTAATCCTATAGCTTCTCCTGCACCATTTCCATTTAAATTTCTTGATACCCGGTGATAGAACGAGTGAGCCGAGAGAGAAGCGAGTGTGTTACGCTTATCCAGAAATGGATTTGGCTTAATGGTGCAATAATAGCAAAAACATAAAAATTTCACATGCTTTAAGATTTAGTTGAAAAATTAGATTTTTAAAGTTATTTCAGTTAAAAAATTATTTATTAATTAATAATAGTAATCTTTAAATCCATTTATTCACTTGATCCACATTAAAGCGTACTTTTGTCTCTTGATTTTTTCTTTTACCACCCAGTTTGAGAGATTATTAGTATAAGTCTGTTTGATATATTAGAAGATTTTGTTTATATTTAAAGCTTTTTTGATTAAATAAATATTCGTCTATTTAATGGAATATCATAATAAATTAATCAATCTTCTTTATCTGACCTTAGGATTATTTAAAATTATATCCAGCGTTGAGGAATTTTCTTAAATAAAAAAAATAATTCTAGGTACAGTTATTTCTTGAAATGAGTTACTTTGTACATTTCTAGTCACTGACTTGAGTAATTTAAAGTTCCAGAAAAGTTCCTCTTTATATAAAAAGTTTGTATTTCACATGTCAAAAATTATAAAAATAAAAATAAATTACCTGTGACATTTTTACTGCTCACAATTGATTAACTTGCAATTTATAAGAAAATTTACTTGCAAGTCAATAAAATTTAACAATGCTAAATTTTAAATCTTCAAGATTAAACTATTCCAAAAAGCATTTAATATTTTATTATTTTTTATTCACACACTACATGTTGAAGAGTTTTCAATGTTGGCCATTCACAATTAAAAATACTGTGTATTTTAGGATTTATAATAAAACACTCTGTAATTTTAACGCTTTACATTCAAAACTTCATGAATTTGACAGGTTAGGACCTTTGATATTTAAAATTTAAAATATTTTAAATTTCCATTTATACCTATTTAAATTCCATTTTTGGTTGAACGTTGATCGCTTTCAGTATAAAATTTAATTATTTACTTTTTCATTAAGAATTCGTATTTTTTCTTTAAAAATTCAACTGCTTGGTTGAAAATAGTGAACTTTGTTCTTTATTCATAATATGTCCCCTAAGGGTTTACATGACTTCCATTCCATACCACTTACATAATAAACAGAAAATTTCTACCTTAATATTTACAAATATTTACAACTATTTACATAATGTCTTATATCTATCTAGTTTCTTAACA
>JAAAKG020208383.1:0-22812 GCA_010014905.2 Druon quercuslanigerum | reverse complement strand
TTTTTCAGCTAATTTGTGCAATTTAGGGCAAAATATTAAGTGCTGTCTACATCAACTAGAACATTTTAAGCGAAAAAGTGCGTTGCTTAGTTCCAACATGAAGAACATTCAGACTTTCAAAAATGATAATTAAAATATTTAAAAAATGGTAATAATATTAGTTTGAATATTAGGCAGGAAATAATTTCAATGTTAAGGCTTGTAGTTATAATTTTTAAATTTTCATCATAATCAAACGTTATAAGATTCATGCGAAAAATGATGCTAAATTTAGTTTAACTTTCTTTATTTAATGAATAAAGCACATGCGGTAGAGAATCTTTATTTAAAACAACTTTAGTCAATTGATGTAGGAAGATTGGGTTAGTTTTGCCTACTTGAAATTCCCTTATCGTCAGGATTGTTTTTGGTAGATATTTTTATCATCTACCTTTTTAATTTTCATCAATATACTGAAACTCATTGCAATAAAAAATTAACATTAGCAAATTAGCAAGTGTATTTTAATTTACCTGTCGTCACAACAAGTCGTAAGCAATCAAAATATTGATCCTAAAAAAAATTTAATACGTTTTTTAATAAGAAAATACAATTAGAAATCTTAGCTTCATTTTACTTTCTTCATGTAAAAATTGTTGTTTGTTTTACAAAATTCATTGAAATCCCTATAAAGTATACGCTGCAACTTTGAAAGTCGTAAAAAATCTGTTGGCGGATTGGGCGATATGTTCTTTTAAAAAATATCGCTTCTGAAATCTCAAAATATTGAAACGATATTAATTTGGAATGTTCCGAGAAAAAAACTAACCTTATGGAGATCAGCAGAAGTTAAAAGAAAAAAATCCTTAATTACCACAATATATTAGCATTTATATCTTTTAACTTAATTTTGTTTAGACTACGGATTGCAAAGAGTGTTGAAACACATCAGTTTATTTGTTAAATTGAAGATATAATTAATAATTCAGAATAAGAGATCAATATTTATATCACGCTACTGAATGACATCTCAGAAATATATAACCAAAAGGATTATATTTAAATATTAAGAATGTAGCTATTACCTGAAACTAGATCGAATGGAAGGAAAGCTGATAATTGCGCGCGCATTCCTTAATAAAAAAAAAAAGGGATGATCAGGTTTGATGAATGGAGAGACGACTAGATACGAAGACTGAATGAGAAAGTGCGAAATACTAATTAGGATTCCGTAGCTCCTTCCAAAAATGAATTCTTGTTTCTAGAAATGACCGTCCAGGTTTGTGCAGAGGGATAGGCTCCAATTAAATGTTTTAGTTACTCAGAACTTTAGCTGAAGTTCCTATTCAACCCGTTCTCATCTAAGACATTAGGAAACTGTTTCATAAAGTTCGGAAGTAATTTTGTGCAATGTTAAATGTAAAAAAGAAATCCTCGATAGTTTAATGCAATAGTATGAAATAAAAACGATTCACTGTATTAAAGGTATTGATTTGTGAGCTCGAGGAAAATCAGATTCAATACCAGAATAAGCTCAAAAATCTATACAAATTAGAACTGTTCTAAGCTTATTAAAATAAAGACAAATAAACTTAAAAATCCTGGACTTTTAGTTAGTTTCAGTCATATTTATATCGTTTTTTAGTTTTGTCTCTTGCCTCTCATGAATTTAAAGCTACGTTAGCTGCAACATTGCTACGGATAGGATTTACCACCCCATAAATCCAGAAGAAGAATAGATAAGGGACTAGGAAAAGCACAAAAATGTATAAAAATCAATAAGTTTATCGGGCACTCCGGGTTCACTGGGATACCTAAAAGATCTACGTCCAGATAATACATCAGGAAGACACGGATTGCAGTAGAAAGCCTGCTGTGCCTATGGATGATGTTCCAGTTGGGAGCGACCAGCTAACCACTTCCACGGGAATGCCGCTGTTTACAAATCTGTCTCCATAACAAGTCTTTAATGATTTCAATCAGCCCTATATATTCCGCGAAGAATCCCACTATACTCTAATATAGCAAAAACCTCTCCATTCGATGTTGATAGTACAATCTGCTTTTGGTGTGGCAACAGCTCATAGATATTACGTCCTAATTGCAATCGAGATACGGTTCTTATCTGTTTCAGAAATGAGCCGAATATATCCAAGTTGCCTAATTGCATAACCAAGTAGTTGCTCCGAAGGAGGCTTGCAAGTTGAATGTTGTTTGCCAGAGGACGAAGAACAAGAGTTATGTTTACTGTTAGGATTCCATTTGCACTGTAGTGAATCGTAATTTGAAAAAGCTTCAATGAAAGTGTGTGGGAAGATTGGACGATTTTCGCCTACTGGACAATCCCTCATTTCATCTGGAGTCAAATTATCAAGTGTGATGTTTATCATATTTATCTTTAATCTTTTATGATCTCGCTGTTTCGTCTAAATTCCGCGAAGAACCCCGCTAAAATCTAGTGTTGCAAAAATGTCACCATATAATGTTAATAATACAATATGTTCTTTATTTGTCCCCACAATCTAATTGGTTTAGCGTCAGGAAAAACTTGTCTTCGAAATTTGAATTGCAGGTTTTGATTTGTGCGGGGTCTCAAGCGAACATATTTGGTTGTCGAAGTGAATATCCAAAAACTTTAGAACCTGGACCTGGACATGGCACGCTGAGGATTTCCTTTAGGAGACTGAGTCATGCGACGAGAAGGCGAAGGTGGGCGGGGAGCATTACCATAATCTCCACTTGATTGCGAACTTAATTCTGCGAAAAAATAGAAGACTTATGTTTCTAGTTAAACAAACTTTTAAAAAAAGTCGATACGCTCTTTTTGTTTTTTGTATAAAAGTACTTAAATATCATTAGAAATTGTATTTAACTTAAAGTAAACTCGCTAACCTTGCAGGTTCACAATTATTAAGATCACAATCCCTGAATGAAAGTTAACTCATTACTTTATTTTTATTTTTGAAGTATATTCTCAATTCGTTTAAATTTATCTGACATTCTTATTGCAAGCATCGAATATTTTTTTTAATTCGTTTGAATTTAGAGTTTTTAAGGAAAACAATCATTTTTTCTCTGACAAGTCCTCTTAAGGCAGAAACATGCATACAGTGTAAGGTGGGAAAAAAAAGAAAACCCAATTTATTATATTTACTTACAGACTGGATACACTCTTCCAAATTCCATTACCTACACTTTTTAAAAAATTCATATTTTTCCGTGTTCTGAAAAAACATTTACATTTGGCCCAATAGGGGATGAACTGAATGAATAGAACCGGGCAAAAAATCAATTATCTCTCCTTGAAAATTAGCAAGTTCTGGGTAAAAATGTACATTTGCATTTCAATAATTGTACTGTCATCTAAGAAATTAATTTTTTTCGCCTTGAAAATTCAGCTTTTTTGTGAAAACATTAACTATAATATTGACCTATTAATGAGTAGCAAAGCAAGTCATGGAAATGAAGGTCATTTGTTACTTGTATAATTAATTCCATACTATGATAACCTTTATCGAATAACTGAATAAATATTTTTATGTTAAAACCATAATTAATTGGGCACTTTAAAATAGGTAAAAAAATACTTGAAAACTTACAACTCGTCGAATTAGAATAACTTATGCCTTACAAACTCCAAAAATTACTATTTGTATCATGCATTATACATAAAAGTACTATTTTTCATCTTTTTCTATTACATGCTAAAGTCATTTCGAAGTGAAATCAAACCAATTTCATTCAGGACCTTTTTTGACATGTTCGAAAACAATTCAACTTTGCGCAGAAAAATGCGACTAAACCAATTTCATTGAAAACTTGAGGAATTAAGTATTTTCTCATTAAAGCCTTACCATTAAAAATGTTCAAATTTTTGTAACATTTAAAGGGTATCAGTTTTATTTAAAGGCTATGTATCGCGTTTTCGAACTCTTTTCGTCAATTTTCTTCCTTAGAAAATACGAAAAAACTACAAATTTTCTAGTGTATGAATCAGGTTGGATTTTGATGTTTATTGACTGAAGAAGAAGACGGGAAAAAAACTCCTATCAAAAAAAAACTCGTAACAGATGGAACAAAACTTGGACCTTTTAATCACACCTTTTAATCACAACTTCGAATGATCCTGTACACATTTTTGCACAGGTTCCATTGCACCGTGGCATTATTGGACTTTTGCATTCATGTTCACAAAAATAGCGATTAAAGCTTTCCTTTATTGTTATTAAAATCTATCCTATCACTTTCTGGTGTTTTCCTTTTAATTTTTACATTCAGCCAGACTCATATTCGAACCTGCGCTGCCTAGTTTGTTCAGACGCTGGAGTTTTGAGGGTCTTCCGCGTTGCTTCATGCCCCTGAATCTTTTCTCGCTAAAATTTCCTCCGTCGTCGACTGAGCGGACCTTTCCTCATCACTATTATCATTGCGACAAACATTCCCCTTTCCCCCACTGCGCACACTTTTAGCAACTTCCTATCTTTTTGCCACTACTGCTTGCTGTTCTGTGCGATCGTCCAGTAACTGTTGCCCTCTGGCGCCAGTTTCTGAACTTCGCCTCGTCGGCATCCTACCTTCACACCCAAAGCTCTGTGGCGTTTCCCTCCTTAATCATCTAACTCTTGCCCCCCTTTCCCCGCAACAATTTTTTCTACTCCTAACCTCAAAGATTTCAGATACTCCAAATTCTCACGTCAAACACCACACTTTCATAATTTAGACTTTTCCCTTCACTTACTCTTATTTCTTAACACTCGATCGCCGTACTTTCTGTCTTTTCTGCACTTACTCACCCTTATTCCCTTCACCTACGCCAAAAAACCAAAACTGGACACAAAAGAGTACTTTCGCGATCAGTACACGAATTTATAACTTTTTTTGAAATAATATAAAACAATTATTTATCTGTCAATCCAAAATATTTTTTAAGATTTAAAAGTTACCGTTCCCGCATTTTTTAATAATAATTTGTAAAAAACATTACATTTGAATATGCATATACTATTCAAAATCAAGACGCCAGCAATAACCAATTTGGGCATACCGATGCGTCGCAAGCCGAGTTCAAAAATTCCCAAAATTAGGAATTGAACATGTTAAAACAGCTCGACCCCCGACGCTCTATTTTTACCAGAAGAATAAATTTAGGTAGGTTTAGAATCTCATAAGGAAAAATAAATGATAAAATAGTGTGAAGGTTGAATAATAAATTCAATAGAAGTAATAGAAAAGGGCAGGAAAATTAACAAAATTATAAAAATAATCCAAAAATTTAATACGTGTTAATGTTATTTACTTCGCTATAACAATTAAAAGTTCTTGTTTGTTTTGAACTAAAAAGGACTTCGTGCACATATTATTGTGGAATCAATGCAAACCCTTGAAATAGTAGAACTACCGAAAAATATCACGTTTCTGATTTAGAAGATTGAGGGTTAATTTAGGTCACGTTCTAACCGTGTACCGCTCGCCGTCACGTTTGGTCACTATACAACTCCAAGTCCTAACCGCGATATAGCGCGGTAATCCGCCTAAAGGCGATGTATGATAAACATACAAAAGCTTCACTTCTTATGATAATTTATAGTTAACCAATTATTGAAAGTAAGAAGTAAAGAAGACGCATAGAGATTATGCGCTTTGCCGGAGTAGGTCCTTCAAAATATGTCCAAATAGTTCGAAAAAATTATAGGCCATCATTACGTTCTTTAGACTAAAGTGAAATAAAATATAACCGCATATCCAGGAACAAATAGTTACGGTTTATAGAGAATTCTTTGCTTCTTCTAATTAAGTAACTAGTCTCAGATTTAATTTAAAGTTTTGTCACATAATTCAATAGTTATTATACCCATAACGAGCTCGTTTGGTCCTGCTTTCCGAGCCTTCCATTTCTTTTAACATGTAAATATTCAGAGTCATTAAACAAACTCATTTCAGAAGTGAGAATATAAGAAGGAGCGGTATGAAATGGAGGCGTCGATTTTTTCGACAGAGTTGTCTTCCTTTTTCTAATGGCGAATATAATCTTCACCATAATAATTTATGAAAAAACTCCCTTCAAAAATGTTTCGAAAATGTTGTGCTTGATTGGACGCGTGGTTTTTGTTTTCTATGCCAAAAATAACATTGAATATAAAAATTTATTTTTTGGAAAAGCGAAACCAGTGGTGAAAAAAATTATTTAACAAAAATTCTGTATCTAGAATACATCTACAAATTTCTTATGAAATGATTTTTTTAACTTGAAACTTTCAAATATCTTGGAAAATAGACATTATGAAAAAATGTCATAAATCATAATTTAATCACTCTGAAGGGTACATAACTGACGTTAAAAGCGGTTCCACCACACCACCTTATGAAGGTGGGGGTGGGGGCAAGTTATAAAACAAATTTTTAAAAAATTCGCATTTTTATCCAAAGAATCCGAATATGAAATAAAAAATAGGGGTTCCTATTCAATATTTCGAACTTATCTACACCCCCACCTTACCAGGCGGTGTGGGAGCACCTATTTTATACTTGTAAAATTATATACAAATTTATATGATATATGATCGAGAAAATATTATAATTTACCGAAGTTTAACAATAAAATAATAAAAAAGCTAAAGATTAAACCATTTTGTTGAAAATTCTTTATTTTTTTTCGGGTGCAAATCAAGCTATTAAATTTTTTATTATGAATTAGCTTTTTCTGGTTGCTAATTAAACTACTAAATTTTTAATGAAGATTTTAACTTTCTTTAATAAAAATTGAACTCCTTGGTTAAAATTTCAACTAAAATTTCAGACTAAAATTTTATTTTCGAATAAAGAAAGTAATTATGGCGTTAAAATATTTCTTTAAAATGAATAATCGATAATGATATAACAATTTTATTTTATACAATTTTTCATATCAAATAATATTGCTTCAGAAATTTTGTTTTTACCCTTCTTTCTTCCTTTAAAAATTTTTTTTAACTTGCTACAAACCATGTAACTCTCTTATTTGTAAATATTCAACAAAATAAAAATCTGGATGATCTTATGGGGATTCGCAGAAGGTAAAAGGCAAGGAGGCTCTATAATCACAATGCATGGGTATTTATATCTTTTAAAGTAATTTTGAACCGACTATGGACTACAAGCGATATTAAATTTTAATTTACATTGTTTCAATTGAATTAATGATACACGTACTGTAAAGAATCTTCATTTGACATATCTTCACGAAACCAACGTGAAAAGATTGCGTATCTGTTGCCGATATGACATTCAGCCGCTTCAGTTTGGGTCATTTTTTCAACTGCTCCAGTTATCATGTTGATTTTTATTCTTGCATAACTTCTACTTGTTACATATATTCCACGAAGAATTCCAGTATACTCCAGTATCGCAAAAACCTCTCCATTAGATGTTGATAGTACAATATGTTCGCGGGTTGGGACTGGCACATAGACATTATGTTCTTGCAGCAATCGCAGTGATTTATCTGCAGGAATAATGTATCTTCGGAATTCGAATCGCCGGTTCTCGTTTGTCTTAGGGATGAGCCTAATATATCCAAGTTTTTCAATTGCACATCCAAGTACTCGATCAGAGGGAGGCCTCCCCGGTGGAGACCTCTGCCTGGCAGGAAGTTTAGGCTCCTAAGCAAAAGATCGGACAGGTGAATCATGTCTGGCAGAAGAAAAAGAACCAGGATTACCTTCGCCATGAGGATTCCATGCGGACTGTAGTGAATCGTGATTTGCAAAAGCTTTGATAAATCTTTTTGGAAACATTGGGTATTTTTTCCCTACTGGACATTCCCTCATTTCATCTGGTGTCAAATTTACCACTGCGCCGCTTATCGTGTTTATTTTTACTCTAGAATGATGTTTGTCTGTCGAATAAATTCCAAGAAGAGTCCCACTATAATCCAATATTGCAAAAACTTCACCATTGGATGTTGATAATACCATATATTCACGGTTCGGCACAAACATATAGTACCTGCGATCTATTTGCATTCGAAGTGCTTTATTGGTAGGAAAAACATATTTTCGAAATTCAAATTGCTGGTTTTGATTTTCGCCCGAAATAAGCCGAAGATATCCAAGTTTTTCTATTTCACATCCAAATACTTCATTAGAAGGAGGCCGGCCCGGCGGCGAGTCGGACCTGGGACGAAGGGAAGCCTGCGGAGGAGAATTCCGGTCTGGCGAATGTCTGTCAGAAGCAGAAGAACTTATATTACGTTCGCTATTAGAATTCCATTTGAATTGTAGGGAATCGGAATTTCCAAAAGCTTTAATAAAATTTTCTGGAAAAATCGGTTGACGTTTGCCGACTGGACAGAGGCTAATTTCATCTACTGTCAAATTATCGACAGCGCCGCTTATCATGTTTATTTTTATTCTCGGATAATATTGATGCATCCTAAATATACCACGAAGAAACCCGCTATAATGTAATACTGCAAAAACGTCACCGTTGGATGCGGATAACACAATATATTCTTCGTTTGATACGGGCACATAGCAGTTGCGTTTTTCTCGAAGATAAATTAATTTTTCTGCAGGAAAAATGTATTTTCTAAATTCGAATCGAATGTGAGGACTTGTGCGGGGCATAAGCCGTATATATCCAAGGTCTTCTATTGAATATTCAAGTATTTTAATAGAAGGAAGCATACGAGCAGGAGACCTGGACCTGGTTCGAATAGGAGCCTTCTCTGGGGAAGTCCGGTCAGGAGAATATTGTTTGCCAGCAGAAGAAGACGGGTCTGAATTACCTTTACTATCACGTTCCTCTTCGATCCGTGAACTGCATTCTGCAAGCCGAAATACAAGTGTCATTTTTTTAACAGCTAATTTCCGTCTAAGATATTGGTCTGATCATAAACGCTTTTCTGTAATACAAATACCTTCCTGTAATACACGGTTTTCGAAATATTCAATTGATTTCGGCACATCATGTTTCAATTTAAAATTGTGAATTCTTAATCATTTGAATTCCTTTCTAATTGGATTGCTATTTTTTGATTACAGATTATTCTTCTTTATAATATAAATTTTGTCTCAAAAGCCAAATCTTTGCCTTTTAAGTAATATGACAAGAACACATGCCTTCGGAGGAGTTCAGATAAAGAGTGTGTCAACCACACTGCGCATGTCTGACACTTAGCATGTTCATATGTAAAATTTAACCTTGACGTTTACGACCATTTTAATTTTACTGTTACGCTATTTCTTTTTAAACCAAAAAGTGAAGATAGAAATTTGGTAACTGGTTTTATAAAATATGTAGTTATTGCTAATTGGCATCTTCAGAGACATTTTAACTGCGACGTCCGTAACTATATCTGAAATATTAAGCTGAATCAATTCTCTGAAGTGCCATGGCTTTCATAATAAATTAAAACAGTAACATGATCATACGAAATTGAGTAGAATAAACCTAACATGTTTCTGGAAATTAATTTTATATCATGAATAAGTAATATTGTTAATGATACAGCCTTTAATCGAGTTTGTTATATAGTGAATAACTAATCTTGTTAGGAGAAATATCCTACAGCTTAAGACACTCATGTTATAGTTTTTCGTATAAAGCGTGACTAACCTTGTCAAATAATAATTTAAGCGGTTTAAGATACTTATATAATTGGAAACTAAAATTTATCTGGCGAAGCGTACGTAAAAAATTGACAAAGCGCTCGCTCGTCTACTGTCATAGTACAAACAAAAATGGTTGTAAACACAATAAGGACTTTGTTCTTTAGATAAGTACAGCCTTCAGTCTCTAACAGTTGAATTTGTGAACTTGAAGCATGCAGATTACTTTCTTGATTTCTTATACTTTTTCTCTCAATCATTATTTCGACGACACTTGTTTCACGAACAGCGAGGTTTGGTATTTAACCACAGCTTCAGTTTTCATCTGACAGTTGCTTTCCGCCTCGCTCATTTGAATTTGCGGGTTTCGTGACAGCCTGGAGAACATTTTCTCTGATTTGGAGTCCCTTTGACCTATTAGGGCATTTCTCTTAATCGTTGAATATAACCTTAACCTTTATTTTTAGTTATTATACCCCTGAACAAACCATGTACTGATCATGAGTTAAAACCATCTAAGCAGAGCAGGTGGTGTACTTTAATCTTCATTAATCGACAATTCCTTGAAGTCGCACACTGCAATCTGAACATACCGGAACATTGCATGAGGATAGATGTAGTCTTTGGTTTCAAATCCATCTGCTTCACAGACATGGCAGAATCCCGGTTGATATTGAAATTTACAATTCTTGTAATAGTGTGTTTTTGAGGGCACTTTACATATCCAGCGATATACTGTTTTCTGACACTGGATACTAAAGTATTTGTTCCTCGGTCAAACATCGTGCCCTATTTGTGGCACATATAGGTTTGGATGGGTGGCTTACCTTCCTGACAAAGTTGTACCAATCTTAGAACACTACCACTAGCAATATTTACATTAGCTATTGAACATTTCACGCAAATTTCACTTCAATAAGACCGTAGGGCATTCTTTTGCGTACAAATAATCCTTCTCTCTACAAAAAATGCTGTGTACTTTTGAACCTGCTGATCCATAGGAATTTAATAAAAATCTTCACTCATGTCAAGCGTAGACATTATTTGAGCTTAGTGTAATTTTACAAGATAGAACTTATATTATGTAAGGGATCAGCTAACTTTTTAGTTTTTCGATTAAAGGGCTGATATTTGATGCACAACCTATGTTCAGTATTTGCTTTGGGGGCCACCATAGCGGAGCAGGCTAATTCGCTATTTCATCAGGTGATATATCCTGCTCTTAACAGTTTATGAGTTTCTTTATTGATAAATTTACAAATAACTTCATTTCAACGATATGCGTTTTGGCAATTAGGTTTGGAATCATTCAACTTGATTTTACGTCTCACCGGTCGATTCCGTGCCGATTTTAACGCATTCAGTATCTGAAAGTCTTTAAACCTTTGACTTTTATCAACCGAAAGTACTCGTATGTATAATTCGTTTAAACCGATTTAATTATCTACCAGAACCTTAAAATTGAGCCAAAAGTCTATTCCAAAGATCGAATTACCTGCCAATTTCGGCAAAATAAAAAATTATTGTGGTCCATAAACATGGGACATGTCTAACACAAAGCCTACTCCTTCAAGACCCATGGTCACTGATGTATCACCAATACGCACATCCGTGTGAGGCGACAGGTCAGATTGCAAATTCTGAACCTAGAGATTTCGTTCTTTGTGAAGCAATGTGTACTAGTGAGCAATCTGAAGCACAACTGGTACCGCGATCCCTATCATAATTATTTTGAAACCTTTGATGTAAATTCTCCAACATTCAGCGATATTGTTTCTTAGTAACGTAAGTCTCTCTGTTAAATCGGCTGATGGGTGGTCGACCATAACATAAATAAATTACGGAGGTGAGTTTAGAACTACGTTTCTAGTGTGTCAGTAAACTTCATCGACATGAACAGGAACGATTCCTCCAATGACTTTAACATAGCGTTTTAACTGGGAAGGAGCAACCTTTAAACGACGGATTTGATATCTTGAGACCTCTACCATTACCATTTGGTATTACTAGTTGTTCAAATCCTCTCGTTCAGATTAGGGGATGGAGTCTCATTTTCGAATCCGATATTATTTAGCTCATTCGTGTTCTCAATATGAAATATATCTTCGCTCATTGTAATAGGATATGAGTGATCGGTTGGGATTGAATCATTAATATCTGTATCGTCTAAATCACTAAATTCTTTCGACACTTGGGCCTTATCAGGCTTTCTCGCCGGTGGCGTTAAAAACATTTAATTTCTAATAACTTAAGGAAAAGGAAATTTAAACAAAACGCTCTAGTTAGAAAGAGCAAGAGCTGCAGTATTCAACTTTAATATAAAAGCTCTAGGTTCCCGAGTGAATTTACAGACATGAGCTCAGCATGTTTAATTTACATACAAAATCATTTCTTCATTATTCCATACGCAAATTGAATTTAAAAGCTATATAGTATTATATTTGAGAATATTTTAAGCGATAGATAGTACAGAATCATAAAAGACGCAGAAATAATAAGGCGTGACCTTTGTAGCACAAAACATTATTTATTTCGTGTAATTAAAAAATAAACGGTGGTTGTTGCTGTGGCAAGTTCTTTATTTTCTTTTACGAAAATACGTTTTAATTAATGTGCGATTAGTCTTATAATTTTCAAAATATTAATTAGGTACGAGAAAGGCTTTTTAAATCTGGTATCCTAATTTATAGCTCTAATCTACTTATACTTTGACGTTTTGACATTGCTGATAAGGACGTAGCAGACGGTAGCTTTTATTGCATCATGAATAAATTGACGCTAAAAAACACAGTATTATTTCAGGGATATTTTCAAGTATTTCAGGTATTAAAAATATTTTTTAAAAACTTTCCCGCGTGGGACTTAAATGAGAACACTCATGGGATTCCAGAATAGTTTTTTTTTTTAAGCTGCAGATGGAAAGAAGACAATAAGTTCGTTCAACTGGTCTGGGAAATACCTATATTCCTTTATGTATTATATAAAGTGTATTATATATTATATTTACCAAAGGAATTAACGATGACCGCCAAAGTGAAGACAACAGCATTAAGCACCCTCATTTTCGCAAAGTAGGGAAAAAACTAATAATTCTTCAGTGAATAATTTGGTTAACAAGTGGATCTAAGGAATATTCCATTTCATCATCCGAGTACAAATATGTACATAAGTAGCTGTTATATCACATATATGTGAGATAAAATGGCAGAATTGTATTTTGCAGATAGGGATGTCATTTTAAATTTTGTATTAGAATCGTTATTATTATAATGAAACCATAATAATTAATCATCCAAAACCACAGAGAAAAAATATTGTAAAATAAAGTACAAACGACAAAATAATAAGACACGTGTTCTTCATTTTGTACTATCTAAATCAAATAAAACATTCTAAGCAAAAAAGTTCAATCCTTAGTTCTAACGTTAATCACATTGAGACTTTAATAACTGATAATTAAAACATAATATAATTGCACTAATTCCATTGGGAACGTTAGAAATGAAACTCTATTAAAACTGATATTATATTTTAGATTAACTTTAGATATTAAACTAGTGATTTACACATTATAGAGGAACTTCGCTTGAAATATCTTCAGCAAATCGATGTAAATTGAGATCATAACTCACCTAAAATATCAAAAAACGAAATTTTAGTAGGAACTAGGACTTTTTTTAATAATACAGTGCTTTCATTGAACACAAAATTTTGCAAACAACTGTCAGGTTGCTTAATGGGTTCTGCATTGTCATCCATTGTTTCAAATTTAGTGATTGAAGACATATAAAAGAGCGCATTAGAAATATTAAATTGTACACCAATTTTATATTGGTTCACTTTCAGTTGCAAAATTGAAAATAATAATTCTTTAAATTTTCCAGATTTGATCATTATGACAACATTGGAAGATGATTTGAGAACTATTTGGTATGAGAAATCGTCGTGGTCTGGGCGGTATTTAAATTTTGATTCTCACCATTTGTTCCGTCAAAAAATTGGTTTAATTAAAGGTTAGTAGACAGATGTATAGAATTATGTAGTGTTAAATTTATAAAAGAAAATTTAAATAATTTTTCAAGGTTACGCCACCTTCTGTTTAAGGTTTTTCTGAAAGACTAAGACGTTCTTTCAATCAATTTAACATCAACCTTTATTCTAAAAATAACCACACTTTATATAATTTGATTATGAATAAAAAAGATTCTAATAAGGTTCGAAAGTTTTTTGTCAATTAAATATTATTATTTTCTACGTATTCAAATGACAAGTAATAACAAAAATGTGTTTGTATATTTCTAATTGGTTATTACAATTTATTTTTAATTGCTTGTATGCAAAAAGAAGAAAAACACTTTGTATTTAATAAAAAAAATTTTTTTCTGATGTAGGCTGGCAGAGAATGCCGAAACGTTAAAAACGTGATAATTTATATAACAAATACTATCGCTTTTGTTTGTTTAAATTGAACCTTAAGGACAAAATAGGGAAATAAGGAAACTTTTCTTAAAATTTTCAAATGTCAGTGCCTACTTTGACTAATCTTGGTATAACAAAAAATATAACTTATTGATTTTTATTTTTATTCTCATATAACTTATCCTCGTCGATAATGGATTTTTATTGGTTGAAAGAGATCTTGTTGATTTGCATTGACGTTTTTTGGTTTATAATTTAACTAACGCCGGAAAAATACATCTTTGTAGGTCGAAAATTCAACTATTTGTTTAAAAATTCAATTATGTTGTTAATAAGTAGTTTCCTGGTGGTAAGCTTAATATAAATGAATATAATTCGCCATACAAAAATATTGAATAATAGATAATTAATAGCTCTTATGACATGTGTGGAAAAAAATGATTAATGCTTCAATGAATAATTTGTCAAAAGAATGACTAATGAGTATATTCTAGAGCTTACTGAGAGTGAACACACACACAAGTAATCGCTATCATCATATGCGTCAATGTTTTCCTTCGCAGATATTTTTATCATTTCATGTTTTTCGTAACCATTATAATCATAACATTCTTATCTGAATAAAAATTTATTAGTTTTGTGTGAATATTGCGTATCAGTATTTTCATCGAATTTTGATCCTTTGGCACTCACTGATTCAAAAAAAAGTTGTATGTGTAATTTAGAAATTTATGTGAAAACTAAGTATTACGGATATCTTTAAATGACTACGTTTAGACATATGTTTTTCAACACTTTTTTAGAACGCGTACTTTCTGGTTGATCGGTAAAAAATAGGGTAAAAAAACGAAAACATAACATTTTTGGAAATCCGACACAAGATACTGTGTGACCGGGTAAATTAAAACTTACCTGTTACTTCGGGATTTTACAATTAATCAAACGGCCAACCGACCAGAACCAGAATGACCAGGAAACAAAGTCATCTTGGCCAAAAGCATCCATCAGAAGTTGTCTTAATTTTCTATTAATGTTTCTGTATGCGCTTAATTTCATGTTCAACTAATCTCCACTTGTCAAATCTTGGAGAATAACAACAACACAACGGAGGCAAGGGATAAGTCGTCACTTCAAGTCTTGCATCATTTACCAATGCCCAGGGTAAGGAACCTACAATAACCATTATCCTAGCACCCTACGCCTTTAGTTTTCGATCCGCGTACTTGATACCAGGCCTTTAACCTACAGCTATCCCTATCTCTGACATCCTATGCTTTTGGTTCCCGAACCCAACATGAGATAGCGGGCCTCAGACAACTGAACCATGAATTCCTCAATCAATCGTCAGCTCGCAATTATTTTATGTCATTTTAATAAAACTTAACACCACAGAGCTACAAAACCAGAGCAACGCCATATTGCCTCGATAATTGATGTCACTGGGGGAACCATGCAACAAACGATCGGAAACTTGGCAAAGGTTGGCATCAATTGGCATTGGATGGATTATACACTGGACTAAAACTTCTAGATTCGACACTCCAATGAGCGAGCACCGAGTAATAAGAATTTGTAAACGGTTAAACTCGGTAAATTACGTATATTGTGAGCCTCGTGGTTAACCAGGGTCTTGTCTACATGAATTCTTTTCTTGGGCATTAAATGTTCTTAGAATCAATAAAAGACTTTATGAAACCAAGTTCCGAAACTTAGGAATGTATGTTGAAACGTATGCGCATGCGTGCTCTGATCAGGGTGAGCTTCAGTAATTTTCACGTTAGGGTAACGCAGCATGCGTCAGACTTGTAGTTACGATTTGTTAGGTCTTAATTTAATTGTATAGGGACCTTCTCACGTGACTATTCAAGTATAATCCGTTGTTTCACTTCGATACTATTTGCACTTTCCCGCTCGAAGTTGAACCTCGGAAAAATTACCAAGACTCGTGAAACTTTTATATCGGTAAAGTTTCACGAAGTAACGTGAACTATGTCCAACTCCGGAATATATTATGGTATGTTACGCTCTATACGCGCGTTAAACAAGCAATTTCCTCCTCAAAATGAAAGCCAAAAACTTTCTGAAATTTATGAAACCTCTTTCGTTAAAAGGTTTCACAAAGTTCGGAATCTAGATTTAGTGCGGTCATGTTTACGATTTATTACGTCGACGATTTTTGTTGCGTTAATTGTATTAAGAAGTAGTTCATAGTTTATATAGTAAATTTTAGTTCTCAATGCCTCCATTAGTTGCGCGCCGACTTGCACCTTGCGAACACGCTTAGACTCGAGCACCCTTCAAGTCGGCGATCTTGGCCCATTCGAAAAAGTCGGTCACTTTCGTTCTTAGCTCTGAGATAGTGAGAAGGGCCTTGTCAAATTTTTTTTCTTCCGCTATGAAAAAGTGCATTAAAAGTCACCCGGGAATGGAGATTGATAATCGTTGGAATTATTGGAACTTGTTGGACTATTTTTTTTCGATCTTCCCCCTTTGGGATTAACAGTTGGAATTATTAGTCGGGATTAACTACGGAAATGGACAAGGTAAACCCCATTCATTTTTCGGCGAGCGACGCTATGGCGGATGTCGGCTCTCCATAGATCTAATGGATTGGCCCCATCAGACAAATGGCCTGGCTTGACCCCCTTCTTATCAGTGTCATAGTTTAGTTTTTTTTCGATTTTGCGATCTTACTATTTTTGGAGTCAGTGCGCAGGGTTTGACGATGGATGCGATATTAGTGTCTACCACGTTTTATCTCTCTTTTAACCGCTGGCGTCATGTACCAAATTTACGCCACATCACGTAGTCTTAAAATGAAATGTTTGTCGGGTGGATTCATACAAAATCTTGTAAAACTAAATCGGGTACAGAATAATTAGATTGTTTCAAATAAATGCTGAGTTATTTTTATCTCGTGTGTCGAAGTCAAGATGGCCGTTGTGATTTGAAAAACCACCCTTAAGTTCCCTTGCTTCTTTAGCTTTATGTTTTTTTTGTTTTCTCTTCTAGCTTTTCAGGTTCAAACTAATACATTGCGGTCCCTTAACAGGAAATAACCGCCATTCGGCACGTGGCTGATAAACCACCCATCGTAATACAAAAATGAAGATTCTTGTAAGGGACGTGTAGTATTGTTTTCGTAACATCCTTAAACAATAAAAAAAGGATGTTGCACAAACTATAGATGCTGCTGCCATTGCCTAAGTTTCAAAACATCAAAGAAAAAATGTGCATGGTATACGTTAAATACAAACAAGCATTTTTTTTCGTACTGTATACTTATTATCTTAAAGTCTTATGAATTCACAAAATCAAGTAATTTCATCATGGGTAACCAAGTATAACTAGATCAATATGCATTAGGATGGGTACATTTCAAGAAGACTCCTATAGTGCACTATGGTTTTTTTTAACGTTGAACCTATTGAGAAAAATACTAAATAGCTTGTTTAATGGGTTCAGAATACAGGATAGAATGATAGTCATTAAATGACCCATTTTCTTTACATGGATGACCTAAGCCTATATGCTGGTTCAGACCAGAAATTGCAACAAGTGTTTGATGTCGCCAAGCAGTTTTTTAGTGATATCCAAATGGAGTTTGGACTAGATGAATTCCCAGGTTTTTGCAGAGGGATAATATCCTCAAATTAAAAGTTTTAGTTATTCAGAACTATGGCTGAAGTTCCTATTCAATATGTTTTCATTCAGAAGATTAAGAAACTGTTTCATAAGGTTCGGAAATCATTTTGATTTAATTTCATTTGATTCTATCTTTTTATAAAATATAAGTTGGATTTTTAACTACGTCAATTCCAGGTAGATCTTACCCGGATACCTAAAAGGCCTCCTGTCCAGATGAAACTTTGGGAAGACGCAATAAGCAGTAGAATGCCTGCTGTGCCTATGGATGATATTCCAGTTGGAAGCTCCCAGCTATCCACTGCCACGGGAATGCCTTTGTATACAGAGCTGTCTTTATAACAGATAAAGCGGGGAACAACACCCTCAGTCTTTAATTACCGAAAACCTGCCTCGAGGGTGTCAGTCTTGTGCTCACCGCACGTCTTTCTGGATTGCCAACCAAGTGTCCGCTACCCTCTAAACCTTCGCCAGAAAGTCAAGATGTCTACCAAAATTATCTGCCAAGTTGCTACACATCATCCAACACCTCAAACTGCTCTCGGACTAAGTCGGCAAGACTTAACAGCGATTGTGGGCCAGCAGGTCCCACCACCCTCTTGTAAGTTGGTTTAATAAACCCTCTTTAGGTTTATTACATCTGGCCTTCAAGTTTATTGACTACACCCGCTTCTCAACTTTCAACATCCTTTACCTTTCCTCAATTTGCGACACAATAACACAATCAAAAAAATTGATCAAGTATTAAGAACATACACTCAAAGAAACAAGTCAACACAACCAAGGTGTCACATAAGAAATAGGAAGAATTCTTAACAAACACAAAATCCGAACCATATTTGAACCACCTGCGAAGAAATGAAAACTACTACATAACCCTCAAGACAAAAAGGCCATATTGAAGAAAACGGGAGAGCGGTGAGGCAACGTATAAAGGAACATCAGAGTAATGTCGGGCTAAAACATTTCACACAATCAGCACTAGCTAAACATCATATCGAAGCAGGACATACATTTTATTTGACAAAAATACTGTCATTCTTTTTTAAATTATTAAGTATATAAACCACAGACATGGTTGCTTGCATAAATAATGGCACGCATAAACGCTTTATAAAATCGCACTCGCCGACTCAAAAGTACCTAAACTATTGTGTCCTACCGCATGCTCTAACGACTTCGATTTCGAAGCACTTGAATTTTGGTGACAAAATCTCGTCCTAGTATTTCAAAGCAGCATCTTTTCTTTAAAGAAAACATCTTCCTGAATATAATTGAGTGTTCCTAAGACAAATTGTACCTTTCTAAGAGACCTGAATAGACCATTTTTTATTTAGAAATATTTTAAAATTGAATATTAAAAATTCAAGTGCAAAAACGCTTGGATAACCTTTATGACCAAAAGCGATTTTTGCTGAACAAAAATCTTCATAAAATGCGCAGTTTTTAATTCATACAATTTTTCCATCATAAGTTTTTTACACGATTTCTAATATGGAATAGCTTATTTGCCTTATTTTACACAGGGCCTAATACTTTTTCTTTAAAGTTTTATTTCTGCTTAAAAACTATCCAAAGCTGATAAAAAGTATATAAATTTCGAGCTGGAAAAGGCTTTAATAATTTTTTATTCAGTTTTAAATTTAAAATAACAATTCCTTATTTTATAACTCAAAAAGTGCTTGATACTTCATTTTTCTTTCAAATATAAAATACTTTGGAATCAGAAGAAAAACAATTTTATAAAGAAACCTGGAGTGCTAGAAGTTGCAGGTTAAAAGTGATTGTGTAAAAATATTGGTTTAGTTGCTCCTTCAATTCTCAATTATTTTATTTGAGAAATTTGTAATTGTTAATATTTTAATTGTTCTTTTATAACTTGAAACGCATTCCTCTTACCGTACACTAGTGCGAATTCGCACCAGAAAATCTTTCAAGTTGCTCGCATTTTCTGAATTTGCTTTCTCCAGGTGTATACTTACTAGGAAACATATGAGAGACCCCTCTAGAATCTGTTGTCACTTAAGTTCCAATTAAAAGTACATCACGAAATTCTATTTTCGAAGATACAGTAACTTAGTATGATTCGATCACTTGTACACATTTTTTTTACTTCGAATACCAGACTCGAACTCAGGAATCGCGGTGGTTTTGTTGAGTTTTGTTGAAATATTCAAATTTAATAATTATGATAACTTATGATCGGAAAATGCATAAAAAGTAATTTATTAATCGTAAATGGTGTGATCTATGGCTAAGCTCAAAGTGAATATAGCGAAATTTTAACTAGGTGTCAAATGCTCTATTTTCAATCCAGAAGAATATATGTTCATCCGGCCGCGATAAGTGTAATTACTTTTAAAATGAAATAGTAATAATTGCAGTGTTTTTACAAGTTTTATGACCTGTATTTTAGATAGATTTTATGAATAATTTCCTGTTCTTTGCACTGCTATCAAGTACAAAGCAGACAACGCTTTGTCACGAAAAAATTATTCCGTCACAGGTTAAAAACACGAAATTATCTCAGTTTTCTGTAATGTTTATTCGACAATGATAATTTTTGTTGCAGTAAAACTTTCGTCGGAAATTTATGTAAAGTTTATCTTCTCTTTTTTCTGTCTCATTTCGAGTGATGGAAGCTGGAACTCTAATGGTAGGATATCAGCTAGATGATAGAGGACCAAATTTCTTAACGAACACCATATTGAGTTCTTCAGTAATTGAACCATGTGTCGACTTCTTATTGGCGGAAATTGATCGACTGAATCATTATATCTAAATTCTAACGCACAATGTTTTACAAGTGGCTAAAGTCGAAGCGCTTTTCTTCCGGTTCATTTACTTAAATACTAAACAAAATTATTTAGAGGCCGAAAAGAAAAGGAATAAGAAGAACTCCACGTATCGAAGTGTGCAAAGACCCTCTGGCCAATTATTCCCAATCATAGGTATCGAGATAGAAAATGAAAAAAATCGCGTATAGGTTTACGAATTTTTTCGAAATCGAACTGCACAAATACTTATTGATGGCAAATCTGTAATTGAATGAATTTTAAGCATTTGAAAAGAATTCGAAGCATTTAGAGTATTTGGAAGAATTCAGAAAAAGTTGGAGTAATTTAGAAGAATGAGGGTTAATTCAGGTCGCGTTTAAACCGAACAGCTCTCCGTCGCGTTTGGTCACTATACAGGTCAAAGTCCTAACAGCGATATGGTAGGAAGCAAAGGAGACGCATAGAGATTATGCATTTTGCCATAGTAAGTCCCTAGAAAATACGTCGAAATAGTTCGCAAAAATTATAGGCCGTCATTATGACCTTTAGACTAAAGTGAAATGTAATACAACCGCAAATGCAGGAACACATAGTTAAGCTTTTAAAAGAATTCTTTGCTTCTTCTAACTAAGTTATTAGTCTCATATTTAATTTAAAGATTTCTTCAGTAATTTAGTAGTGATTTAACCTGTAACTATTTTTAATTAAAGGTTTAAAAAGCAGTACCTAACGAGCGCTTTAGCAGTAGCCAGGAGTAAGGATGACTTGCTGAAAACGCACGACGAAACACCGAACATATTCCTTTATATCTTTCGCCCCGTTGTCTGCATTGCCTTCCCTTTCCTGAATACTTATCGAGAGTTTAATTGGTTCTGTTTTTCGAGCTTTTAATTCCTTTTATATGTAAACATTTAGAGCCATGAAACAAACTCATTTCAGAAGTTAGGATTTAAGAAAGAGCGGTATGAAATGGAGGCGTCGATTTTTTCGACAAAGTTGTCTTCCTTTCTGCAATGGCGAATATAATCTTCATCATAATTCTAAAATCTTTTTTTCTTGGCATCCTGCTGCATCTATTTTCAAGCCACGTTGTTCGTACATTTCTCTTCATACAGGCTCCATTCCTTAAACAATCCTGTTGTTTCGGACCGCTGTAAATATCATATACAGTGCTTTCGAACAAATTATTGTTCTGTAATTCACCGGGTTGGACAAGTTGCCTGGTCCTGCAGCTGAAAAGTTCTCGGAACCTCTAAGTGCTTTTCTTGTCTCTTCAGCAGTGCTTGATGGACGTTCCTGCTCAGATCTTATAAGGTTGTCACGGAACTCCTTCAAGCAGATGGTATTATCAGTATCTTCGGTTAACTTCGGTATTTTCGGGATATTGTAGAACTCTTCTTGCTTGTCGGTATGCACCTTCCACGAATCAGTTTTCATGATCAGGTTCTTAAAACTGAGGCACTCAAGAAAAATATGAAACGTTTTAACTAAATGCCCTTTTCCCACTTGCCTATAGGATGACTCTGAGGAGTTGGAACAGGGGTAAAAATTGTAGCTACTGCCCCTTGTTGGGAGCGTTGACTACAGTTTGAAACAGATTTCTGTTAGCTGATTTTCTATCCTTTCGACGGGATCGTCGCGCTAGATAACCATAATACATATTACATATTGCACAATACATAATTTTGATTTGACTACAAATTACAAGTAATATTAAATTTTAACTTATATTGTTTCTATTGGATTAATGATACACGTACTGTAGAGAATCTTCATTTGACATTTCTTCACGATACCAACGTGAAAAGATTGGGTATCTGTTGCCTATATGACATTCATCCACTTCAGTTTGGGTCATTTTTACAACAGAACCGGTTCTCATGTTAATTTTTATTCTCACGTAATGTTTACCTGTCATATATATTCCACGAAAAATTCCAGTATACTCCAGTATTGCAAAAACTTCACCATTGGATGTTGATAATACTATATGTTCTCGGGTTGGGACTGGCACATAGAAATTACGTTCTCGTAGCAGTCGCAGTGATTTATCGGCAAGAATAACGTATCTTCGAAATTCGAATCGACGGTTCTGGTTTGTGATAGGGATGAGTCTAATATATCTAAGTTTTTCAATTGCACATCCAAGTACTTGATCAGAGGGAGGCCTCCCCGGTGGAGACCTCTTCCTGGCAGGAAGGTGCGGCTCCTGAGCAAAAGTTCGGTCAGGTGAATCATGTCTAGCAGAAGAAGAAGAACCAGCATTAACTTCATCATGAGGATTCCATGCGTACTGCAGTGAATCATGATTTGCAAAAGCTTTAATATATCTTTTTGGGAACATTGGGAACTTTTTCCCTACTGGACATTCCCTCATTTCATCTGGTGTCAAATTATTCACTGCG
>JAAAKG020208362.1:0-22814 GCA_010014905.2 Druon quercuslanigerum | reverse complement strand
AACTTGCTTCCAAACTGCTTGTCGACTTTATACTGAAAACATCCTTAATATTTTTAATTTATTAGTCAATACAAAAATCCTGTTTCCTTTATTTTCTCTAGCCATAAATGTTACTTATACAAATTTTTACGAAATGAAAATAATACAAAAATAATCTTCAAAGTTAATTAATTTATTTTTTATTTCTTTCATAAGTATTGAAATTTTTATCTTTTTAAACGAAGTGTACGTACAAATAACTAGTTTTTCTTTACCTTGCTAACATTATTACCCTATTTTCTTTGTTTCTATTTGTTTTTCTACCTCCAGTTAGATTTTCTAGCAAAATCAACATCTGATTTTTTATTATTCATTTTCAATATTTATAGATTTATTTACTTAGGAAGTTTTTTTGATTTTTTACAGTAACGGTAAAAGATAAAACTTTTTTGCCAAGAGAAAAGAGATGCATCATGAAATTTTCTACAAAGCGATGTGTTAAAAAGTTAAATTTACGAAAACGGATTTTCAAGTCATCCGGGGCCAACTAGAGCGGCCTGAAGCGGCTAGGAAAATTTTATGCGTGGTTATAGAATCCGGCGTCTCAATTGTTCTTTACTAGAAAAGTCATCTTTCTTGGTTAGAAACTGTTTTTCTTAAAAATGTGTTGTTAAGTCTTTAAATAATTTGTTTAATATTCATATTTTTTGTTACAAAATCACTTGTGTGGTTACGAATTTATTTTTTTGGTAGAAAATTAATCCTATTCTTTTGAATTTGATGTATTTTGTTAAAAATTCTTCTGTTTTTGTTGAAAATAAATTTCTTTGGTAAAAAACGCAACTCTTTGGTTGAAAATAATTCATTTTTTTGTTGTTGTCAGAGATTAACCATTTTAGTAGACAATTTTAGTTGACAACACGTCTTTCTTTATTTTAACTGTGTTTGATTAAAAATAAAAATTTTCTCTTGTTTAACATAACAAGTATTACTTATTCCATTGAGAAATAATTTTTTTGGCAAAAGCCTAATTAATTCATAAGGAACGGTAAAATTTTACCAAAACCCTCCTCCATTCAAATCATCTGACGTTTTTTTGGATAACCCCTAAATAAATTAAAGATAAACGTTAGGAACTTAAAAATTATGTAATATGGGGGGGGGGGGGTCAAACTTACGGACCCTCACAAAGGGGTGTACGTAGTTCAAAATTTGAGGAAAAAAATGGAATTAAATTATGCACGGTGCCTA
Source organism: Druon quercuslanigerum (assembly GCA_010014905.2). Taxonomy (NCBI): domain Eukaryota; kingdom Metazoa; phylum Arthropoda; class Insecta; order Hymenoptera; family Cynipidae; genus Druon; species Druon quercuslanigerum. The sequence goes on along the minus strand of JAAAKG020208362.1, from coordinate 21,584 downwards.
AGCAACGAATTCATCAGTTTGAGATATAATAGACTGGTTTTATGTTAGATTAGACGAAAGTGACATGGATTTTCTTGACTAACTTACAACTGTTCTAAGAACGGTCTTGATGTCGCTTGCCTGTCAGAAGCTATTGGGCCTGTTTACAAGCTTAATTATGACAGAAACGTCAGGAATCGATTTTGCATAAGAGAATAGATGCAATACACACTAACACAGTTCACCTCGGTTGTCCGAGGGTTATGAGAGCAGCATATCCATGACAATATAATTCTGGATTTATGTTCGAATTGTATCCATGTATCTGGATTTATGAGCATTCGGAACTAATAAACGTTAAAAGCGGCAGAGTTTGCATATATTTTTTCGAGGTCAACAATCTTTTTTTTAATTTAAAAAGATTCGTCAGATAAAAGAATTCATTTGGAAAGTTGACCTATCTGAACTTATTTTAATTTAATTTTTTTTCTTAATTTATTTTTACCATAGTCGAAATAAAATATCTGAAAATAACTCAAATAGCAGTAAAGATTGAATGAATCAGTGACGATAATTTTTTCGAACTCCTTTATTAATATGCTCTGATTTCATAGTTAAATATAAAAAATACACTGGTTTATCATAGAAAACCCAATTTATGGATTCCAATGATGAACGTTTCACTGATTCATATACAGAGAATGTGCAAGATTCGGGGGTACCATTCGTTATTTCAATTAACTGACGTGAGGGCTGTCAGAAACATGTGTTTTCTGTTTGGATGTCTCATTTAACAGCACATATATTATTATAGACCATATAGACACAATGCCTTCAACGCAGTTGTTCTCGTCAAGTTTTGCGAAATAAAATAAAAAGTAAAATTTAATTATAGAGATATTTAACTAAAAATGAAAAACTGAACTAGTAAATAAATTGATAATGTGGCTGGGAGAATTAAATTTCATATAAAAACTGTTTCGTTGTCATACATTGATTATTGTTGGCCATGCATGCGGTGTGATAGTTTAGTACCTATACGTCAGTTTGACATTTTGTATTGAACGTTCTGCTTAGACTTCTCTTTTGACATTTTGACGATTGATACGAAATCAAATAAATCAAATTGTAGTTTAACTATTATTAACCGTTTAACTATATTAAAAGTTCACCTATTTGTAAATGAAAATTATTGAGAGTTTAAATAAAAAACATTTGAATTATATTTTTAAGAGTTCGAATTTCTTAATTTAAGTTAACTTGCAAAATTGTTGGGAACCGAGAAAAACTGTGAAATAACCAGGAATGTATGGAAAAAGCTTTCCCGTCAGATTTGGTGAAAATTCGGTTTTCTGATGCTGCAAGTGATGTTTATCAGAAATTTTTATTAATAAGAAGGGCTTTTTCCATACATTTTTTACGGCCGTTGTTACCACGGTTCTTGATTCAAACAAAATATTTGTTTGGATCATCTAACACATTGGATTGAATCAACACAAATAACCGTGTATTTTTAAAACATTAAAAATGAACAATTTGCAAGTTTGAATCGTGAATTTAGAATTTTTTAAGTGTTTAGTTTTACATCTGTGCATAGTAATTTATGCATTAGATGTTTTAATTTAACGTTTTTTAATCAACCTTTGAAATTACAAATAAATTTCTTAAAGAAAAAAGATATTATGATTGGACATTTTTGTTTCATCCTGCTTCGATTAATGTTCAATATAGGAGGATTCATTTTTAGTGTACAAAGATTTTTTTCCAGTGATGGATTTTTCAAAGAACTATGGCTGTTTTGAGTAAAAAGAAATGTAGTTTACAGTTTAATATAAGATTCTTTAATATTTTACTTTATATATTTTCTAGTTTTAAAAATATTTTCAAAATAAAAAATGTCATCAACATTTAAGAGTATCAAAATTACTTCAATAGCTAAAATATCATTTGCAATTTTTATCCCAATTTGTGAATTAACTAAAGTGAACTCCAAAGAAAAAAGTGGGGTTTCCATTGGAACCCATTTTTGGTTCCAAAGGAGCTGCAACTAAAATGAACCCCACTTGCTGAAAAGGAACCCAAAACGATAAATAAGCTCTAAACGAGCTCTAAGCTCTACCTTAGTCGGTGTTCTAAACGATCCTAATTATTGTGGGCTTTGCACACTTCGACATTTTGTTTAATTAATAAAATAATTTATACCTTAAAGCCTTAAAGTACCAAATCATCGGTCGATAACCGTAAATCGGTCCCTAACTTACCAGCCCTACTTTGCAAGCGTTTGGATTGTGAATACGCCTTTGTTATTTTCAAGAGTGCTCTAAACGAACCCTTTTGGCTTTCTATATGTATCTATTAGAGCTCAAGTTCTAAATGGTACCAAATTTTATTTGAGCCGCAACTTCAGCGAGCTCCCAGTTTTTTCTGCGCATTTTCCCGATAAATTTGGTAATTTTTTGTATTTGGATATGCACAGGAAAAGAATGCTTGAAATCGGAAGATTTTAAAATGTTTTCATATCAATGTTAGAATTAAAATTAAATTAGGAAAAACTTATCAGGATTCAAGTAAAGTTTACCTGAATTTCGAGAATTTTAGTATCAGATACACAGAAAAAATCTGTGCCGTTTTGGGGCAAAATATGAAATTTTTATTTTGTTTAGCAACTTAATTTAAGTTATTTTTGATTTAAAAAATCTGAACTTCGATTTAGAGTCAAGCTTTTACTAAAAATAAAATGAAACTTTTTTCTATGTGTGTCTGTTTGATACAGTCTGTGTGCAACATGTATATATGTTCAAATATACATAGAATTTTAAACCTCTAAATCTGAATTGGTTCAAAATGATATTGAAAGGCAAAAAGCGAGTCACTGATTCATTTCGTTATAATTTAACTAATTATGAGTCAACAAAGTTACTAATCCTCGGTGAAATTTCACTAATTAAATTGGTAAGTTTGGTAAGTTTTTCTCTGCAAATTAGTAAAATTTGACTGAAGTCTAAGTAGTTTTTCATCTAAAATGTGCAAAGTAAATTGACATATAGGTACTATCTGCAAGAAGACAAAGTAACACATTTTAAATTATCTAAATTATCACGATTTCAGTACAAAAATTATTTAACTTTCAATTGATAATACTTTTAAATTATTTTGTATCAACTTCAGCTTTTGCTTCGATTCGATCAAAAGTGGTATTAATTTGAGACCTCATTGTCTGCATTTCATAATTGAGTTCTAAATTCAGACAAGTTTTACTTAAACTCAAATCAATTTGGCTTGTATCTAGGTGAATTTTACTGAATTTAATATGGCAACCGTTTTTGGCATAACAGCCTTAATTATTCTTTTTACTGTGCAAATTTGTTGGTTGATCATGATTAATCATTTAATAGAAACCTAGAATACTTTTTTTTTCTTGCTTTCTAGTTTATTTATTTGAAAAATCAAGTTCCATTGTTGTGATAAATCAATATGTCAGAATAGTTGACACGATAAATAATTATTTATTCCTTTGAATCAAAGTTCTTCAGTATAACTTTTTCTCACTCGATATTTTCTGTTCTTATGCCCTTTTCAATTGTTATGAGTTCTAACTGGTATTTTCATGAAATATTTAATGTAGATGGCACCGTAAAAACATCACAGTAAAAAATAATAGAGGAAAAGCTCCGTCGTATCCAGAACTTGAGGTTGGGGTTTCTTCGTGTCGCAAAATTCACATTAGTTTGTTTTCAGGGTCATATTAAAATAAAAATTATGTAAACGCAAAAAATGTTGACGCTTTGAAAACATCACAAAAGTTGAAGCTGGCTGAAGTGAATTTCTTTTATTTTTTATAAATACTTAGTTTGCGCTGAATAATTAATATATGCATTATATGTAAAAATTATAGTAGAATGAAATTAATTGACGCAAAACGTGAAAAAAATGTATTATATTATAAATATATAGCAGTTTTTTTATCCTAAAAATGTATGTCTATCAAAGTGGTTAAAGTCTAATTTCGAAAGTTTCATATTTCGCTTCAATTAAGTATGTTTTATCTAAGTTTGAGTTTCTTGATTTTGTAGAAGTTCTCCATGCTTTGATACTCTTTTTGAGGGAAATTGATTTTTTATGAATGATGTAATCTTCTATATATAGGACTTACAACTGTACCAAGTTTAATAATTTAGGAACTACTAATGTAATTTTAAGGCTTACTAATTCAATATTAAGATTGACTGCTTGTAGTAGTAATTACAACTACCTGAAAATAGTTACCAATCATCGGAAGTTATTTGTGGTTTTGATTTGTCATTATTTTTCTGTTTGACATACACATTTTTTCAGTGAGGCATAACAAATTTAACTTCTCGAAAACGTTCGTATTCCGAGCATAAATCCAAACTTTTTTCTATGATTCAAACACAGTTTTTTCTTAGTCTGAGAAGCATTGCTTAAAAAAAAAATCACTGGAGAATTCAACCCCATTTGTGTGCTTTTGTAATGAAGTGCTTTGAGAAACAAGGGAAAAAAACGTGTTGCATGCTTTTTTCACAGCCCTTAATAGCGTTATTTGCTTGTTTGAGAAACATGTCGGAAATGCTAGGTTGGATTATTTCACAGGCCGCGTTTGGAGAGGTAGATTTGATATTTATAGTACCAGAAAATGTATAGCATGCTCCCATGTATGCCCTAGTCGTGAGCCGTAATATCGTGAATGTACGTACGCGTGAGCAAATTCGTATCCGTATGCATAACCCAGGAATCAAGCCCTACTACGCGCATACTTGATTCGAGTGAGCTAGTGTTGGCAAGTGACGAATATAGCAGGGGTATTTCAGAAACGTGACGTTGATATGACGCGAACGGACCGGGCTCGTCAGCGTACGTACAGGCCATACAGATATGCATGTATGCACAATTCTAAACATATAACTATACTAAACCTGGACCGTCCCTTCCAATTAATGTCAGATATTTACCTTTTGTCAAACTATCCCCATTCACACCTTCGATAAATTTCCTTCAAATTGCATACCTTACATGCTGATTAACCTTGGTTTATAAAGGGAAGTATATTTTTAAAAGTCAAATTATTGAATCAATTTCATGGTAGGAGCACAGAAACAACTGTAGGCTCGGTAATATTGCGGCTCAAGTCTGTAACAATTGGCATCCTTTAGAACTCGTTATCTTCCTATCTAGACTGACTAAACTTTATAATTTTATGTTCATTATTACATTTTTCCCAGTGCAATATCATTAAGTCTGTCATCATTCTTGCATTATACATACCTCCATTCTAGATATTAAGTACTGTTAGCCTCTCTTGTACAATGTTTGTAGCTTAGGCGATCCAATAATATCTTAAACAAGAATGGTCGACTTTTGGATTTAATCTTTTCCAATTCTAACAATATTATTATGAAATGCGAAATTCCAATTGTTCCTGAGCATATGTACCACACCGCTTTAACTATAAATCTTATTTGTCAATCTGTTTCGCATACTGTCAGTTTCGCAAATAACGTTCTAAAAAAAACGTTAAATTTTAAAAGAACAGATATTAGTGGATTATGTGTTCATTCCAATGATTATTGACTGATCGATTTTATATGCTCTTTGTATACGATTTAATGTTTGGATTCTTCAGGACAAGCGGACTTTTGCCGGTATTCTATTCTTGTTTCAATTGATTTGTGGTACAAATAATTATCCGGAACTGACTTTATTGAATTGAATTTGAATTTATTGATACATATGATAAGCCCAACAGTGAGAGAACAATTACAGAATTTCAACAGTATACTGTATTACCTGTATTTATAATCATTCATAGTACACCAGAAACTTGTGAGATTGTACAGCTCGAAGCTCTGTGCGAACTTACAAACAGTCGACGCAGGTATAAAGCAGGTATACGAGGCGACGCCGTACCTACATATTGCGGGTGCCTGCTCCGAAGGAAAAAGACATGATGCAGTACCGAAAAGCAGCACAGCGCTGAAAAGGGATTGGGCCACGGAGGCGATGATATCCCAAGTGTGAGTATGTGCACGCCGAGACCAAAGTAACAAAGTCCGGTCTTATAAGTTTCTGATGTAGTAATAATAACTTAAGGTAGAGCTCCGGTCGACTACATGACTGCTATGGATAAGTAGCAGGAGGAGAGGTATCAAGACCTCAAAAGGGAAGTGCATCGACTGTACCCAAAATGCCAAACAAAATTTTCGGTTAAAGTTATTGTCCTCTTGGTCGGTGCTCTCGGAGGTGCGAAGCTATCACTAGTTCGTAACCTTAAAGCAATACCAGTGAGCCAAAAGTATGCCATGGCACTTGCGGGATGGATGCAGAAAGCTGTCATCCTTGGATCGCTTCGTGCCTTCAAGATATGCGCTGTTTTCGCTGGCCTGTCGTTGTGATTTCATCGAGCCCTATGACCGCCCATCTAACGGTTTTACTGGGAGCCGGTGTCTTTTTTAGATGATGATTGCTCCCAGTAGAAGTATGTGGTGATTGTGGGTTCATTGTTTCTATAAATAAATTCAAATTCAATCAACTCTGCATTATAACGTAAAAAGCATATCGTTCACTTGTAAAATATTCGAAGTGAGCCGAGGCAGAAAATGAGTTCTTTACATAACTTTGGGTTCTTTGGAATAATTCATCATTTTGGGTTTCTTTGAAACAAGAGAGGTTCCTTTTTGTACCAAGCTCCCTTGGCACGAGAAATCGCTTTAAATAAAAACCCCTGTCTTTTCTGTGGAGACTCTGCCCACCATAGACAGAAAATTGGGTTTTTAGAGACTTTTCGAAGATTTATAGCGCGGTCAAAATACAATTTTCCATGCTTAATGTTTCTGAAAACTATATAAAGTATTTTGTGAATGGCCCCTAAGGATGTTTCAGATATTGACTTTAAAATGAGACTTTCTAAAAATCATCCTTCTTTTTTAAAAAACTTAACTGTAAATTAAAATAATATGACATGCTGACACAACTCAAAAATAAGAATTGAACTTATTTACATGCATCCTGTAGATATTAATTATTTTATAGCATTTTTAATTTATCTCTACATTAAAAAATTTTCTTAATAATCGCTTTCCAACCAGTCGGTTGAAGTGATGTTGGAATATTTTCCGGAGCACTTCAAATTGGAAGGATGATCAATGTTTAGGGTGTATATTGTATAAACTGTACATCTACTGTTAAAACCGCAGTCGTTAAATGGTTCCCCGTAACGATATTTTATGGATAAGTGCAGTGTAGAAATAGAGAAGCATGGGGAAAAGCTTCGATGAGCTTAGGCTGAAGACAAATTGGGATAATAAAGCAGAGATTAGCTCTTTATTTACTTTACATGCATAATATCGTTCGTTGTTATCAGAGATTAATTAAAGTCAAGAAGATTTTTGGTTTTTCTTTGGGTTATTCAGGATGAAAATATATAAATCGTCCTTTTTACTGATGCTTTGATTACTTTGGTTACATGTTGTCAATAACTAGCTCTCGAATCATCTATTTATAAATATAAAGGTGGAATCTGGACCAGTCAATCGGGAATTTTTTGAGTCCGGGAAATACCGGAAAATGACAGTAAATTTACATTTCGATCGGGAATTTTACCATTTTTTAGAGATAAAAAAAACTGTTTAATCACTTGAAATTCCAAATGTTTTATATCCTATGATATAAGGCAATTTAAAGTAAGTTCGATCTCCACTTTTTATCAATATTTTCAATATTGTAACATTTTTCCATAATTTCAGTTTGCAATGCGTTCTTCTAAAATGTGAAAAACAAATTTTTCATTTAGGTCTTCATTTTTAGTCGTCTAATTAAACTGTAGTTCAACTGTTAAACATTCAGTAATAATTAATTTTACTAGTCCATTCTCAATCTCTTTAAAATTAAACAATTTATAGATTTTACCGTTGAAAATTGAACTTTTTCAAGTCGAAAATCTCAGTAGTTAAACAAATTTAAACGTCTAATTGGACTTTTCTAATCTATTTAACATTTTTAAATAGTTTTAAATGAATCGGCTTTGGCCGAGTTAAAAAGCAAGAAAGTGTGGTTTTCAATCAATTTTTAACATCTTTATTGAATTTAGGGGAAATTTTTTTTATTTGCACTTTATTCTGAACTAGAAAAGGGAATTTTTTATTTTCAACATTTTTATTGATTTAGAAAGGAGGAAATTTTGTTTTTCAATTGTTTCTGTAATGGAAGAGGGAATCTTTTGTGTTTAGGGTTTTCAGGATGCAGTCCCATAGAGGTCCTTATTTCTCATAACTGTTCCACTATTCTACAAATCTATCTCCATGGGCCCTCAGCAACTTCAAAGGGAGAGAATTGCGGATTTAAAGCTTGTATTTTGTTTCGAACATTTTTATTGAGTTGGAAGAGGGGCAGTTTTGGTTGTTAATTCTTTTTCTGAATTTGAAAGGGCTATTTTTTGTTCCTTTTAAAATTTTATTGAATGGAAAGTTGATAAATTTGGTATATTTAGCAAGTAGATGAAGGTTTGGAATTTCTTTAATTCCAATTTTTTACATGTAACTGAAGTTTGCAACGTTTATAAACGAAAATAAATTTATTCTTTTTAATTTTTCGTATAAATTGTCAAAGTTCGTGGGTGGGTAATACTTAGTGGGATGTTAGGATTCATTAGAATAAAAGTAATTTTTATTTTACGTGGCCCCAGGTGCAAATAATTAGTAAATAAAATAAACGGAAATTTTATAACCGGGAAATGATCGGGAATATTTTTTCTCGATTAAAACGGCCAACCTGAAATAATTATTCGTTATGCTATTATAAAACTTTTTTATTCACTTTTAAATACTCAAGTTCGGGGCTTTATTACAGTTCCATTAGATCCCGGATGAGTTTAATTATTTCACGTGAAATGGTTCATCGATTTTTTTGGCTTGTTATATAAATCTCTTTTATTACTCCAAGGGAAGACGATGGAAAAGAAAATTAAATCTACATTTCCCTGTAAATTTTCCCGGAATCTAATTCAACCTCGATTCGAGAGCGGTTCCTCGCGATAAAGTGAAATCCAACGAATTACTTGGTGATTGCAAATATGCAAATTCGCATTCATTCGTTGAATCAAAGCGGGAGGGACCCAATTACGTAAGATGTGCGGGAAACAATCGAGTTCGTTCCTCTGATCAATGCATGTGACTTTGGTATTTAAAACTTAAACATTTTTTTTTGCTTACTCGTTTTCAGTTATTATGGATTATCGCTTTCTCTCTTCGCACTTGAAAATAATCAAGGAATATTCCTCTTTTCATTAATATTGATAAAGCACTGCAATTTTTAATTAAATTTAATTCCACTACAGGTGATTAGATTTATCACTCTCTTCAGAATGATCCACTTTGTCGACTAATAATATAAATTGGATCATACAGTCAGAACCTTTAATATTCTTTACTTATCGTGCACTCATAGGCTGCTCGTTACTTAAATCCAATGTGATTGAGAGCTGTTCAGATAAAAATAAAAAGTCTATCTCTTTATATGCTTTTCGAAGTGAGAAATATACTGAAAATATTAAAATTTGAATTTCGAAATTCAGTTACTGTATTGGGTATTTTCAGTTTCATACTAGTCGTTCCAAAGGCAAATCCTGTGTTTATTAATATCCTAATATCATAGTAAAAATACATTTAAGGTCAATTTAATAGACATGAAATATACCTATGTTTTAGATGTAATAAAATAATAAGTGATTAAAATTTAAGAACTATTTAAAAATGCAGCAAAAGGTCAAATTATTTTAAATTAATGTGACTTCTTTTATTACATCCTGCACTCACGTTCATTTCAGTGAAAATAAGGATTTTAAAAGCCCCTGCACGTCCGTGAATTCATTAGAATATTTCTTCTTCTTTTTTGCAATTTTTGAAATATATCATGATCTTATAAGTTAGAGTTTTCGTCGAAATGGAGATTTGTGAAATAATTTTTACCGTCTTTGGCCTAATTATAATTCGTTTGTTTCGTGTGGCATTAAAAGAAAAAAAATTTTCAAGCACAAACTTAAAAATTCTGATACATTTTCATTATGAATTTTAAGCAGAATTTCACAGATACAGCAGTAGAATGATGATTATTCAGATTCAAAATTAGTACGAAAGTGGTTACTAAAGGAAATTAATAAAAATCTTGATTGATTCAAATACAGGGCCTCATAGACGAGTCCCTAAATCCCCTATTGTACCCTGGCTTTAGCTGTGATCCCTAAAGTCCCCTATTTTCAAGATTTGTTCCCTATAGTACCCTATTTTCACGGGATGACCTAAAAAAAATTTTATTTTAAATAATAAAAAAACTAATAAAAACGATTAGACATACCTTCAGTAGAATAAAAGCATAATTTTTATTCCTGATAATAAAGACACAAAGTGAGTATAAATTTTGAAATAAATGCAAAAGCCACATGATTAATTTAATCAGAATAATTAGATTATTTAAAATTGAAAGCCTTTGTACATAAATCTTTTTAAATGTGAATTTAAAAAATTTGAATGGGGGAAAAATTGGCTTTAAATTTAAGTAGCTTCATGCTCTACAGTTTTAGTAATTTGAATTGAAAACCTCAATAATGAAATAAGTTTAGACTGAAATAATCGACCTTGATTAGCAAGTTTAAACTGAACTTATTCAGACTCCGGCTTCTTCAACTTGAGTCTCTCAAGTGGAAATTCCTGATATGTTTTTTATGTTTTGTACATTCCAATATGTTTTGTACTGAAAGCAAAAATCACGTGAAAAATCATATACGTACATTAATCAGCATAATTGGATAATTTCAAATAGAAAGCAGTCAGAACTTAATAATTTCAGATTCAAAATTTCAAAATTGGACAATTTCAAATTGCAAATTGCATTGTTTGGTCTAAATTAAAATGTTTAAAATTTTACAATCACAAAGTGAAAGACTTAATGCTTAAAGAATTTTAAATTAAAGTATGAAAAGACGATTTCATATTTTATTTTTTTGAGACTGAATGAGTTCAAATTGTGTCTTAATTTTTTGAATATTTGAAACTTGAAGTGATCATAACTGAATAAATTTAAATTGAATGCTTTTAAAAGTAAGCAATTTCAAATTGAGACTCAAAACTGAAATTCTTGATAAAAGGGCACATAATAATTGTAGGTTTCAAAATAAATGCAAAAATCACATGTAAAATCACTAGAATAAAAAAATTACTTCGTGTCAGACCAATTTTTATTAACAAAAAATGTTTAAAACTTCTTCAAAAAGGACTTGAGAAATATTTCGGTTATTTGACGTATTTCCGGGAGTAAAAATACCATTGAGAAAAATGGTCAAATTCTATCGTACCCCATGTTTTGTAAAAAGCTTACAAAAATGAGGTACTCTTTTTACCCTATTTGCATGGCATTGGCTTTGTGAGACCTGAAATGAATTTTTTTTAAATATCTATTTTATTTACTCTCCAAATTTAAATTCGTTTACAAGTTTTCACTGACTTGCAACATAATCACACTGATTCAAATAGCTAGAAATGGGTAACTGATTAAAATTTAGCAAGTACTTTTATCTCGACTTTGATTTAAACGGTGTTCTCGGAAATCGCGTTATCGGTGGGTTATCACTTATTCGAGAGAAGGTTTGCTCTCTTCACCCGGAAGTTCACTCGCTTATCTATGAAGGTATGAATAGTTGGAGCAAAAAAGCTGAACGCTATTCTATGGATTTTCGCTGAAGCGTGGGTGGATGTGATCGTACAACACTCGGGTTGCCCATAAGAGCCGCAGGTTTAGTATCAATGAGCGTTTTGCTGAAAAAAGGAATTCTTTTCTTGAAGCAATAAATTCTGAGATCTCTCGTCCCAACCCCCTATAAAAACTGAATATTTAAAGGGAGAAAATGCAGCAGGGTTTTCAAAGAGTTATTATTTCTTACTACAACCCGTAATTACTAAATAGACTCTTTAAAAGAGAGAACATTTTTCTACTTTCTGGTTCAGGTTACTATTCCTTCAGATTTTATTTTTCTCAAATAAAAATTTCCTTTTAAAAACTAACTTTAAGTTTTAAATACTGCAATTAAGCTGCCGGATCGAAAAAGGGCATATACATTTTTTCGGCTAGAGCGGTATGAGTTCTCGTAGTTTTCAAAATTGGTTTAGAACATCTATTTTTAGAAATTTAATGGCTACAAGAAATTGTCTAGAATTCAGTGAAAAAATATTTTCAGAATTCTTCTTCTTGTGCTGTCAGAGTTCATTTGCGCGCTCGCGTCGAAAAAATTGATGTGCCCTTTTTCCAGCCGGCAGCTCAATTTTCGTATAACATTACAGTAGTCAATTAGGTTCTAAATATCATTTACATCAATATATGACTGTAGCAATTTTTGAGAAATACGCTTTTTGAGGTAACCAGCTCCGGTTTATTGGGTAATTGTTATAGACTAATAACGTTGTAAAGATCATTATAGGGTAATGGAGGGGAATGGATGCGTGGATTAATTATGTGATATAGCTCGTTATTATTAATGCTAGCTGTGGTAAATTTGTTTCGATAATGAATGCACAAATTTGAGAAATAAAAACTTGCCTACCATTATATCATTTACAGAATTAGAGCTTGAAAATTTGCAAGCACTTTTAAATTACAAATGTAACTTAAATTTTAGGTGCTGGTAACAGAAAATGATTTGCGTGCACTTGTAGCTGAAAATTCATTAATAAAAATCCGTTTTATCCTATTTTCTTATTTCAAACTAGTGCTTTTTATTCACTTTCATAAACAAAGTGTGTTTTTTTGATACTATAATCTTCAGATATTCGGAATATAAATAATTACCATTCTGACTTAGAACAGCACATTTTCTAAAAGATTTATAATAATGAGCTGGGGCAGGGAATAAATCAAAGAAATTTTTTTAAGTTTGCGTGAAAACGATTCTGATTTTGTTATAATGAATCTTCCAAAATATTTATAATTCTAAGTTGAGCAGAAGTTAAAACGAGCATATTTAACTCTCCGCCGTCCTTGTGGGGCATACAAGACCCATGTTATTTCTCGAAGTCGCACTTTATAGGGAAGAAAAAAATATTTAAATAGGGAAACAAATTTTGGAATATTCGAAAACGATTGAATTATAAAATGGAGGATTTGAATAATAACTTAGAGTTTTCAAATTATTTTTTTATCGCAAAATGTTTTGGTGGTGGAGGGGAGGATAGAGGCAACCCACTCGGTTGGCGGAGGTAGTAAAAATCACGAGGATGGAGGAGAGTTAAAGTTTTTTGAATTTGAATTTTGATGAACATTTTTCAAATTTACTTTCAAAAGTTATTAAAATTTAGGATGCTTTCAGATATGGAACGTTACCTATACAGAAATTCCTCTCTGCATTCAATAAAATCTCGTCCTTTAATATATTCAGCTGACTATACAATTATCTGCTCAGCATTTTTCTGTAATAAAATTGTCTTCCTCAAATACAGAATTATATATCTTTCATATTTAAAATAATTTACGGGAATAAAATTAATTTTTTGAATGTAATGTAATAAGCGGACTTTAAATAAGTAAATTTTTGATGTGTAAAGTAACAAAGAAATTATAAAATATTCTTTCAGTTATGATCCATTAGATTACGGAAGAGTCGCAATACAAAAATGTTCCGTAATTTTCGAAGCGCGTCAAAGCTTTGAGCTTTAGCCGATTTAAAAGCGAATTTTAGACCAGAGTTCGGATCAGAGTCGCTGTTCCACTTAAATTAAAGTTACATCGGACATTTATTGCACGATTTCTGCACTTGACTTTGCGAGACGAATGGTGCCATTATTTTCCACTAGACCGCGAAATTGCTTGTAGTCATCGTCTCTTGTCAACGTCAAAAGCTACGCAACGTCGACAACTCGAACGACTTCAATTTTATCGCTCCAAATTCGTATATTTTTTAAAAATCGATAGTACATTCCGGTTTAAAGAATTCCAGATATGAATATTGTCAATTGGTAATTTTTTAAACTTTTTTTTTATTGTGTTATTAAAATATTTAACTTAATTCATGTGCTATTATTTGTTAATTAAAATAGAATAATAAAAGTCCTAAGCCGTTAATTAAAGTACCGTCAGTCTGAGCCCTCGAAACTAATTAAATTTTAATTTCCTGTCGGCTACGGGAGATTTCATGAGACTAAGGTATTATTGAAAATCCCGATAAAGTAGTCAATAACGAGTTATATCCTGGCAAATTGACTTTAATGCTCGAAATCTATATTTTATAAATTCTATATAATAATGGATTAGGCATCAGATTAAATATATCGGGGTGGCCGCTTGAGCAAGAAATGATAATGAATTTATTTTTTGATCGGGAATTTGAAAAAATGTTTGAAGAAAAATCTATCCATTCACTTAAAATATCACCAACATGATTTTCTTTTAAATTTAAAATTATCTTTCTCTCTGTTGATAACTTATTTGCGAATTTAAAATAAGTTGGATTTCAACTTTTTTAAACATAATTTCAGTTGACTTAAACAGTTAAAAGTTAAAAGCAATTAAAATTAAATATTTTGAATAAAAAACTTTTTGGTTGATTAACTGTAGATATGAATGAAAGAATGATTTTTAAATTAAACTGTACTTTTAAGTATCTATAGTGATGTATTTGACTGCAAGATACGTGAAGTTTGTCGCAAAAGTATAATCTTTGCTGGAAAAAGATTCTCTTTGAGACAAATGAAAATACTCTTAACCTTCAGTTTAAGAGGAATTTTCATTTGTCTCAAGAAACATCCTTTTGAGACAAGGGGAAATTTCTTTGTAGTGCATAGGTTCTAAATTAAATAATATACAGATGGTAATATTCAAAATTGAACTATTTCAATTATCAAGCCTTAGAAGTTTAACGCATATAGACATTTGATTGAAACCAATTTAATCCATTCAATTTGAAATTTTTTAATCAAGGAAAAAAAAATGGTTTAATATCTAGAAATAGTTAACTTTTGATTTAAAAAGAGCAATTATAAATGAAATATTCGAAACCAAACTATTTCAAACTGAATTTTTTAAAATAGTAAGCCTTGAATCGAAACAATTTGCAGACAGTTAAATTTAAACCTTGAACGTTACAATTTTAATTGTCCTAATTCAAGAAAATTTAATTTGCAAGTGAAATTACTGAATCTTGCAGGATTTTTCGAGGAAAAATTCAAATCATTTCAAAATATAGTCAGATAAATTGGTAAAGATTTTGAAATAAAATTGTGTAGCTTTTTAAGGATTTTTAAAGGTTTCAAGATAACAAAAAGATTTTTTTGAGATTCCTGGGAAAATTTGAAACAAAAGCATCGTCCTCTTATCTGTTTTGTTTTGAACCAGGTGAGCATATTTTTTACACAACACACAAAAAAAAGTTTATCACACAAAGTTCATGTTTGCTGGAAAAAGATTTTTTCGAGACAAATGAAAATTATCTTATCATTAAATTTAATAGAAAATTCCATTAGCTGAATTTGCCATTCGTGTCAAGAAATATCTGTTTGACAGAAAAGAATATTTCTCTGTGTGGTTAAGAATAGTAATTGAACAACCATTCATTGGAAGCGACTTAAAATATGTAATTTATCTTCGATCTTAAAAAGTGTTCAGTTTAAATTAATTGTTCAATTTTTAATTTTCCAAGCTTGAAATTACAATAATTTAATTTTCAAAATTTACAAATGTATTGATTCACTCTTCAATTTAGAACATTAGAAATAATAACGCTTGAGTAAAAAAATGTCGAATAAAAAACTGTTTAAACTTTAATTTTGAAATTCAAGAGTGCTACTTTGAGTGCTTTAATTTGCAGTTCAGTTTTTATTACTTCAAATAAAAATTCTTCTAATTTTAAAATTTCGAATTTTTGAATATCATTGACCGTAAAAATTTTTTGTGAAACGGAAAGTGTTTGAAAATTTTATTTTTTCTTAAAAAAGCCACCCTGCGCACACTAATTAATTAAGTTTAATTATCAAAACCTATAGTTTTTTCTTAGACTTTTCTTTAAAGTTTATTTAATGAGACGTACATTTTGAAAAGTTATTAAAACTCTTGGATTCAATGATATAGAAAACCCGAACTCGAGATCTCGGAAATGTAAGGAATATCTGAAAATGCTTTCGGTGAGGTGTTAAAAGCAATGCAAACAAGAAATAGGCCATAGTATGATGACAAGGTGGTATTCATTCAAGCTCCAGAATCTGAAAATTGTTCGTGAATGAAGTTCAAGCATGCAATTCACGAAACAAATGTAAACTAAGGAAATAATATAGTATAGTGCATTCAACTTTTAAGATTTTTTTTTCTTTTGTTACGTCTGGGATAATTTTAATTTATAAATAAATATAGGCAGAAGGTCGTAATTATATCTTCTAGAATAATGGTAACATGATACCATTAGTCTGGAAGATGTCTTAATTATTAGGTTCTGCTTATATTTATTTATAGTATATAGTAATATATAGGTAGTAATATTTTGTATACAAAGCAGAGAAAAAGTTTTCTTGAAACGAAAGCAGCGTCCTTTGGCCTGTTTTGTTTGGAACCCCCTAAATATATTTTTGCACAAATAGAATTATTTGGCTGCAAGATTAGGCGAAGTTCATTGCAAAACTATAATGTTTGCTGCATGCAGAAAGATTCTTTTCGAAACAAATAAAATTCCTTTTAACTTTAAATTTAAGAGAAAATGCCATTTGTGCCAAGAAGCATCTTTCTGACACAAGAGGACATTTCTCTAAACCCCTTTATTGAAAAGAATTTGGTTTAAATAGTTAGACTAGTATATGGAATGTTGATAGCGTCCACAGGTTTAAAAAAACATGAATGAGTACCGATAGAACTTTTTTCATGCTCAAAATATTTTTTTCGCCGCAATTGAAGTAGGGGAAGTTTTCGATATTTTTCTAGGTGGTTTTCATATGGGTTTTTTTATGTTCGCTGGACTATAATATCATGGAAATATTTACGACTCACTAAACACCGCTAACGATCTATAATATCGCGCTTTGCTCTTTGCCAGTTCTGTTCTTCATTCTATCCTTACGTTTGCTCCCTGATATTAGGGGCTGTTTACACAGTAAAAGTAGCCAAGTTTATAGGTTGCGATCACCATCAATCGAAGTGCCCGACACGTTACAGTGTTGGCCGGGTGGTCCATGCTGTTATCTTAAATAAAATGGAGAATGAATGCACAGATTTACGAGAATTTTAAGTAGTAAATCGCACTAACAGCTCTCAAAGTGTCATAGTGGTGTCAAATTGCACACTTTTCGCGGAGAAGAGATGACGAATAGATTTTCAAGTACTCGGAGTGAATGGATGTTAACCGTGATACGTAATGCAAAGTTTTCTTACCTCGAGGACTTTTCTGAAGAAGAAACACCACTTTCAGCATTATTATTAAAATTTTGAAAGGAAATATTCTTAATTATCCTTTATACATAAGTTCACATACGTTACGAAGTATACATGTAACGACATGGGCTATATAAGCTTCATCAAGTGGCCGACAGACAGATCGAAGATTTTAGGTGCTCAAATCTTCTTTTTTTGCGGTTATTCTGTCTTATACTACGGTGATTCAAATTTATAACTGTACAAAAATTGACTTTTGGTTTTTGATGATCGTATCTCCCCCCTCCCCCTAATTCGTAACTTTTGCGGAAAAAGAAATTACATTTATTATTTTTTCCATTTTTTTGGAAACCGAGCTTTTCCTACTTAAAACACTATGTTAATTTCAAAGGCTTGGCGCCTGGGGGCTTGGGTTAATGTTGACCGATTTGAAAAATAAATGGAATTCTTGCTGCGGAAAACGAATAAATTGGGGGAGGGGGGTGATCGCCAAAGGTCGAATTTTGGACCATCCTAATCTTACACTTTAAACATTTACACGGAAAGAAATTCAGGACAGCTGTTGCGTTTGGTGTAGTAGGGCAACACAACCACGATTTTAACGCGACAGCAACACGCCATTTTTCGTAAAGCGGCGGCCTTTAAAATGTGGTGCAACGTTGCTCTCTTATATTTGGGAACGCTGCTGTCCCGAACGAGAGAACGTAAACGTACTGCAGTAGTCGA
Source organism: Druon quercuslanigerum (assembly GCA_010014905.2). Taxonomy (NCBI): domain Eukaryota; kingdom Metazoa; phylum Arthropoda; class Insecta; order Hymenoptera; family Cynipidae; genus Druon; species Druon quercuslanigerum. The sequence continues at coordinate 3,473 of JAAAKG020208362.1, read as the reverse complement.
TCCAAATTCTACATTCATATAAAATTTCTAATTTAAAAACTGATTAATTTTAATCCAACTGTATAATCCTTCAATTTGAAAATGAAAAGATTTTGAACGCTTTTTGGAAGAGGGAATTTCTTTTTTTGTTACATTTTTACTGGGGTTAAAGGGGAAATTTTTTGTCGGTTATATTTTCTGAATTTGGATAGACATTTTTTATAACATAACTTCTGATTAAAATGTACTTCTTATTCAAAAATTTGGATAAATATTACATTAAGAAATTATAAAATGACATATATGCATAAAATAAAAAAATTTTGATTTTAAAAATTAAGTTTAATTTGAAGAATAGTTGTCTATTTAAAATAAGAATAATTAAATTATTCATTTTATTTCTGAAATTCAATAATACATGTATTCTAAGTTTAAATAACATAAAACGAGACTTTATTTAAATTTGGTATATTTATTTTGTGATAATTAGAAGTACTGTGTAACTTTAGAAAAAAACTCGGTTTATTGTCCAAAATTTTGTTTATTTTTTGATCAAAATTCTATTTTTAGCGTTCAAGTGTAAGAAAAATGAGACATTTATGTTCATGATGAAACTGAGAAAAATTCAAGATCTATATGTAAAATTTTATCCAATCAAAACAACCATTCTTCCCTCTGTCGGATCGCAGCGTTCTCAAAATAAGAAAAATGCAAAAATGCAAAAAAGAAGTACTTGTTATTAACTTTTTGTAAATGAAAGTTTAGTAACTTCTCAATGAATTTTTTCAACTTTTCGATGGATTCTACGAAGAATATGGTATTTTTTCGTTACCGTTAAGAATTAGGCTAACTTATTTTTTTATGAAATTTAGTAAACACGTAGAAGTGCTAAAAGAAATAAAAATCTTTTAAAATTTCTTATTTTGAAAGTTATAGGAGCCTAAATTACATTACAAACTGTAATACAAAATACTGTAGTTTGGAATTAGTAGGAAATGCTTCCGACCCTATCGATTTATTGCATCTATTCGATATAAGTGACAAGCTTCCAAGTACTTACAAACTAATTTTCAATTATATTAATACTTTCTGTTTGTATATTTTTTTATATAAGATCTTGAAAAGTTATTAGTTTATGGAATTACTGGCATAATAAGTAACGAAAGAGAAATATTTTTTGTTTAGAATTATTCCGTAAAATAGTAACTTTTCATAATTTATGGGAGGGGAGAATTATATAGCAATTTAAAATTATTCAAGTAATTGCCAAATATCGTTAAAAAATATTACTTTCGTCATTCTTTAAATTCCAGAAAAAAATGCTTTTCGAGATGTTTAAGGCGACATATTGTTTTAATAGTTGAAAATCGTTTACATGAGTACTAAATATGTTGACAAACAAATATTACACTTTATATAGTTTTGTATCATTTACCTTAAAAAAATATTACCACTATTTAGAGGAGGTGGAGGGATTGTCTATCATATTTAACCTGCAACTATTTGATTAAAAAGTCATCTTTTGAGTTGAAAATTGATTCTTTTTATTTCAAAAGTCTATGATTATATTTAGGGTTCAGAATTCATTTCTGTTAGTTGCGGATTTCATTATTTTGTTGAATATTCGTCTTTTTGGACAGAAAATCCTTCGTTTTGGATTTAAAATTCATGTTTTGTTAGAGAATTCATAATGTTTAGTAAAAAAGATATCTTTTATGTTTGAAAGTTAATTCTTTTGAATTTAAAAGTATACTATTTAATTTTTGTCCAGAATGTAGCTTCTTTAGTTAAAAATTCTACTACTTGGTTGAAAATTTAATTATTTTGTTAAAAATTCAACTATTTTCTCAAAAAGTAGTCTTTTTTGGTTGGTAATGCGTCTTTCTTAGTTGAAAATTCAACTGTCCTTTAAAATATTCGTCTTTTTTGTATGAAAATTCAATCATTTGGTTGAAGATTCATCTTTTTAGGTTGAAAATTCAACTATAAAGTAAAAATTTCAACTTTTCTGATGAACATTCACCTTAAAAAAGGAAAACTAAAATGTTAAATTCTTCTGAAAATTTATATAGCAAAATTAATATTAAATCATTATTATTAAAAATGCTTGAAAATTAACTGGGAAAACTAAACTTTCCTGTATATTTAGTTTAGAATGAAGATTGTGCAATAGATAATTTTTTGAGCAAATGAAAATACCAACCTTGGGTTGAATATAGAACTACAATCAAACATTTATTCAAGGCTCAAAAATTAATTTTAGCAGGATAGAATGTTAGAGTTAGGTGCTTTATGGGATGGCACGACTTATACGATTGGCCTAACTGCCTATGTTGTATATCAATGCGAGGATATACGTTGATAGAGACGAGTGTTAAATATCTCTCGAGAGTAAGAGAAGTTGCATAAATTTGAATTAAGAAGGTTTGCTGTGACTTTTACGAGGCGTACATGCATTTTGCACCAATGCAAGCACCAATCTGTGGTAAAACACTTTTGGTACCTTGACAAAACGGTATTTTATTATAGAAATGTAATTGACAATTAATCCTCCATTCAGATAGTGAGCTCTTAAATTAAGACAAATTTTGTTAAATCCTGCCAAATTTTACTGAATGTAATTTATAGCAATCAAAAAAAAAAGTTGATAAAGTCTTATGTTTTATTTTTTACTGTAATGGAATACTATTGTTAATAGGCATTTCTAATGAAAAATATGGAAAGGTTAAATCTAAGTCGCGCGTCGAAAAATATTCAGGTCACTTACTCAGATGTTAGTTAGAATCCTTTTCGACGCGTGGCTTCAATTATACATGTTTAAAGTTGCGAAAAAATGTACTTTAATGCCAACTATGTTTTAGGGTAACGTTTTTTATAGAAGTGATACCATTTTCCTTCAGTGTAAGTATATGAAAAATTTTAGTGCACCTACTATTTAAATTAACAAACTGCAAATATTCCAGTTCATAAAGTGTATTCAATGTTCCCATGCCCATGGTCACTTTGTTTCCTGGGGACGAGAAACCAGGAGACAGTCACTAGTCACTCGTCACTCGTCACCCGAAATTATAGAAAATATTTCTGAATTCTCGTGATTGAGTGACGAAAATTTGGCATGGAAACGGAATTCCCGTTAGCCGGAAGTCGAACTACCTACTCTCGTATCCAATCTCAGTTAAGCATAGAATCTAGGTTTCACACTTTGATATTTGATATGATCATACTAATAGTCCGGATGCCATACCCACTTCTGCCGGATTCGCGTTTGATATTCAATGTTGTTAATGATTCTGGTTCAAACTGATCTGATTCTGAATCTGCGTGACACCCGTCTGCAATTTCCCGTGCAGAAATTTGGATGGGGTTTTGGTGGGGTCCTCGAAAGTTTTCCCTACTTCTAGTGTGGTCCTGGTCTGGAAAACTGACAAGGACCCCACAAGGCGCGTCACGCTCCCACTTGCAAACGCCCCATGTAGGGAAAACTCGTCAGGCCC
>JAAAKG020208351.1:9179-22815 GCA_010014905.2 Druon quercuslanigerum | reverse complement strand
GTGTTTTCAAAGTCGGTGACCAACATTACTCGAAAACGGCTAAACCGATTAGTCTCAAATTTTAACACGAGCTTCTTGAGAATATTTTTTAGTAATTAATTGAAGATTTTTTCTCACCGATAAATATTTATTTTTTTATAAACAATTTAAGGCCGAAATTTGGGTCAAAAATCGATTTCTTTTTTTGAGAAGCCGCCATTTTGACGAAAAAATTTCTTTTGCTTATTCCTTCAATTAATTACTAGATTTAACATTACTTTAACGGATTCTGTTTGGTTTTTTAATTTAAGATGATCCAGTTCAGAGATATAGTGGTCACCGCAAAACGTCTTTTTTGAGAGGAGCTCCCGGAGATTAGCTGTAGCTCCTTTCCAAATAAATATTTTTACTAATACTAAGTCTTAAAATACAGTGAAAAGATACTATAATATGTGTACAAGTTTTTAGATCAATTAATTAAAAAGTTTTCTCAGAAAAAATTCTGGAAAATTCGTTTTTTTCGGCCTTCTAACTGTATATAACCCCTTAAACTACTAGAAATTAGGTGCTTGAGACCATGATTGTATTATAAGATTATTCTGCTCATTCTCCTCCAATCACCTTGGTTACCGCGCATGCGGGCTTCACTAAGCTGCGTATTCTACTGCCGCGCATCAAAGTTCCCATACATTATTGGAAGTTTTCGCATACCAGTGTGTGTGATTCTCGACGTATATGGGAAATTTACAAGCGCACAACGGAAAATGTCAATGCTTGTATGGGATATGCAAAAAATTACGATTATTTTTTACAGTGTATGCCTGCTCTCTCGTTTCTTGTGACGATGGCTTTTGTGTTTCTCCTTCGAAGTGCGTTTTTCTGTACTACTCTTGTTTTCTTCATGAGAATGCCTTTTATGGAATTCTTTGTTTTCATATTGTCCCTCATCTTTTTTGTTTTCATAATTATCATCTTTGTTGATCATGTCCCCATCGAGTTCTGGTTTCTTTTTCATTAACGTAGTCACTACAGAGTAAAATTAAAGATTTTCTCCTTCTAAAAAAGATAAACAATCAATAACTTATTAATGGAAATTCTATTTATCTTAAGGATGAACGCGTGATTTTTTTGCCTATGTCATGATGAGATGTTTTAGTTTTTGCACTCCCCAAAGTTGCCACGCTTTTGTTGTATAGTTTTCAGAGGTGTGCGAGCTTCTGTACAAGAGTACGATTTCGTTTCTATAATTTTAGGCATTTAAAAATTTTCACTTTGACTGTTTTGTTCATTCGGATTTTATTGGACTTCTGAAAAAAGAAACGGAATGGAATGAATTCCGTAATCACGACATTGACCCCTTACTTTTGATCAATATTTCTTACTCTTATCCTGGCTGCCAAACCCTTTGATAATACCAACCATGATTATGTTAGTAGATAATTTTGCGAACTGAATTCTGATAAAACCCGTCAAGACAATTTTAAAATATTAATTTATTTTTCTCCTTCTAAATTTAAATTCGACTGAAGACCCTAGTAAAAAATTATTAACAAAAAACAATCAAGAATTTGAAAGAAGAAAGATAAGGGATCCTATCTTTGAAAGTTGGTCGTCATCTGAAAAAATCGAAGAGGTTACCTTTTCGGAAGTACACCTTTAATTTTAATGTTATGAATATAAAATATTATAATAATAATCATTAAATTATTCTATTCAATTAATTTACTGGTTTTAATTTTTTATGACATTTGGATGTCTATGTTAGGTTTTTTCAGGCGTAGAATATTAATAATAATACCATAGTATGTTTAATTGTTAATTTTCAAATTATAATGAGTAATAATTATAATAAATAAAGTTTATCATGAGGACAATCGAGGGATTTTGCTGGGAGCTTGCAAATTCAAGACTTTCTATGAGAGATTTTTCTTCATTGACTGAAAAACCTTTGGTTATCGAAAATTTGTCTTTTTTGATTAAATGCAAGTATTCATTTTTATTTTCCTTGACATCTTATTTTCTAAAATATAAACGGTTACATTTTTTGTTAAAAATTTATCTTTTTTACATGAAATTTTAACTCTTTTGTTGTAAGTTGAACTACTTTCTGCCATTTTTTTTAGAATTATAAATTTAGTTTAAATGTTATTTATTTCTTGCTTAAAATTAATATTCTCAACTAAAAAATTAATTATTTTCTTGAAGATTTAACTTTTTAGTGGTAAATGAACTTTTGTTTTCGAATTTTTCCAGAATTTTTAGCCACATACTTTGTAAATGGCATCTCCTAAAAAGTTGACAAAGGTCAGAGTTACCCAGTATGACCAGCTAGATCGAAAGAAGAAAAATTACTAGAAACTAAATTTATCATATTTCTTTTAATTTTTTCAACATCTTAAGCAACAGTTTATTGATATTATATAAAAATATAAGAATTTAATCATCGTTGATTATACAATGTTCTATTGTCAAAAAATTCTTAAGCTTCTTATATAATTTCTTGAATACAACTTTATTTTAGCAACACCAATGGAGCAAGATGAGTTGATTTTCTTTTATAAATTTTTTCATTTTACAAAATATTGATTTTTTGGTCCCATATTTTTAATTGTTTGAATAGTAGGTATTCGAAAAAAAATTTAATTTTATACCCGGTAAATAGGAAAATAGTTTGATAGTAGCTATCGCAATTTCCCTACCTTCCTTCTTTTATTCTCATAACTTTAGATGATACACAAAATTTGTTTTACGAATAGAATATCATGTTACAATATCTCTTCATGTTATAATGATGCATGCAAATAACAATGATTCAAAAAACATAGAACATAGAAATTGAACAATTCAATTGATTTCATACTAACATTAATCTGATCGTTTCATGTAGAAGAAGTTTCAGAAAGTGCCTTCCTGTTGTTAGATATATAATTCGCGTTTTTATTATTTGTAAAGCTGAGTTTCTTTCTACTTAAAAATATACCGATTTCAATGTTTAAACGAATAAAAAGTTATAAAGCAGTGCAATTTGATTTCAGTAAGCACCACTGCTTCATTTTGTACTTCATGTACCAGAAACAGTTCAGTGCTAGGAAATCCTGTCGCAACATGAAAACCCAATTCTATGGAGTTGCCAGGATAATGAGAAAATGAGCTCAAGCCAGAAAACTTTTTCCCAATCAACATAGGTTTTCCTCGTTTACGAACTATATATTCTCGAGAGATGATATTACCATATTTTAGGTAGCAAAAGTTATCCGGTTCTTGCGTGAAGAGTTTGAAATTGCTAAACTGAATTTCTGAATAAGTAATAAAGCACCCAAATGGGAAACCTGCTTGCTAAGCTTTTGATAATTGTGTTTACTTGCGTAGATTTACATCAATATTAAGTTCAACGGAACTTTTAGCTGTTTCAACTAGCTGTTGAAGGCAGTGAACAGTGAATAGATCAATTTTTTCTCTGAATAAGATTTTGAAAGAGTCGACATTCCATTTCAGTAAATCTTCAGCATTTTTATTATTTTCTATATACTGCGCAGAATGACACAAAATGCTCAAATGCTGTATGTCATGCATTGAAATGAAGCGCGTATTCTTCAGCTAAATTTTGACCGAAAACAAATTCGCGTGGTATCCAGATTTTGAAAAAAATGATGAATTCAGACATATCTCTTGTTTCCTTTGCACTTAATTTTCCTGACTTCTTTTGTTCCATTAACATCATTTTTAGCTTTTTCTTCATGATTCCTAGGTCACGCAAATGTATGGTGTTCTTTGTTCATCCTTAACGCAAAAGACTCCTCAATTCTCAACTGATTTTCTGTGCTCAAAAAAAAACATTCTGTGGTCTATGTAATCTCCTTCAACGATGCATCTAGGACAAGCAAAGCAGGCATTGTGAGACTTAGTGCATGACACCATTCTTCTTGCAGGGCTATCACAAATTACCAAATTAATGGAAACTGTGTATTGTTTCTCATTATAAGCGAAGCCTTTTTCCTCCAAGTTTTCATTTTCTAGAATGAAAGAATTTAAGAATTCATCTATTGAAGCAGGTTTCTCATATCCGTGATATGCACTAATTACAAAAACTATTGGAAATCCTTTCATCTTTCCTAAAACGGGCCATAATTGGCTTTTGGAACTCTTACAAAGTGGCAATACGTCGACATTTACATTAATCAGAATATGCGTAGAAATTACGTGCTGAGGCATTTTTTTAATAAATCAAGAAGAGCGCTTTCTAAACCGTAGTGCATGTATGTACCCAAGCCGCATGGAGAGACGTTGGATGTGGTCCTCGGAGAGCTCAAGAGTGTTTTTGAATGTTTGGGTAATTCTTCGTGTCATGACTCACGAAAAATGAGAAGAAGCTCAGTAATGGAAGTTCTGTTTTTATCATTTTCGTAAAGCCCACATAGCCATTTTTTCCCACAAAGTTCATCGGAATACGCATTCATTTCATCAAAAAATTCTGCTTCATCTTGCTCATAACAAACATTTTTTATATCAGCTGCTTCTACATTTTCTCCTGTGTTGGCTTCTGCGCTTGTTCCTGTGATGTCATATGTATTTACTACTGGCTTGACCTCTGCGAGTTCTTCTCGATTTATTTCTATATAATAAAAATGTTTGTTTGTATTATCTTCTTCAGTAGAATTGATGGCGTCAACATTGCACGCCTCTTCATTCAAAAAAGAAGCAAGAGTATTGTCATGATATAAACAATTTCGTATATCAGTCAAGTTCTCCTGGATTTTTAGTGAAGAGGCGAGAGAATCATGATCGCGCTGACGCTGTTCACGAAGATGTCGCAGCTACTGTCGTCGAGACAAATCTTTGTAAGCTTTCATGTGTTTACACTGCAAAACTATAGAGATGTCAGTCGAAGATTTTGCGTGGACGAAACGAGGTCAAGATAAAACTGTGTTGTTCAGTAAATCTTTAATCGCAAGACATCTTGTTTATTCCCATCGATTTCCTGCTTTGATCCATAGATATAACCAGGTAAGAATCAACAGTTTATGGGCCCAGTCATTCTGGACAGGGTCAAATCGGAAGAGAAGTGAATAAAGAAAATAGCGTGCATCGAGATTTTCGATTCGGCCGACCCCGTAATAACCGTGCTAATACCGGACGATATATCAGTCAGACATGTGGAAGCGTTGAACGGGTCGAGTTTTCTCACGTTGAAATGGAAGATACCTAAAATGTGAAATTATTAAAGTTTCAGAATCGTACAATTTTTTATGGTTGAATATCTCATCGATTCGAAAAATAAAAGCAAATTGTCTTTGAGTAACATTCTTACCTTTTTCTCGTTTGGCATCTTCGGTTTGCTTCAGTTTAACTAATCTGAAAATGAAGGGAGAAGTATTATGTCTAAATTGGGTTTCGCGTTGAAAAGCATAAAAACATCTAACTTCATGAGGGAAGGCACACTGCGAAAAAAGTACGGTTTTGGATTGCAAAATCACAATTAATTTCCTTGTATTTTTAGCACTTGGATCATAGAAGTTTTACCAATATTGAGGTTAGAAAGTCCAGAAGCCTTGCAGTTATAACACTCTGAGTATGACAATATGGCAGCCCTTTGGTAAAGTACCGTTTCATACCACAATCGGAGCACCTTCATAGTAGGTATTAAACCATCCTTCTCTGAGATTGATGATTTTTCCTGAGTTTTTAAAAAATAATGAAATTGTGAAAAGTTCCCCTTGCAAATGTAACTTCACTTGTCGAAAATGTGAATTAACATGACCCCGTAATGCTGAGCAATAAAGGTAATAAAAATTCTAGTTTTGGTGAAGTTTATGACATGCGAGAAAGAAAAATTTATGAAATGCAAGGATTGTAAAGATTCGAAGTAATTTAATAATATTTCAAAGGGCATCAAATGAAATCTCTTAAGATTTAGGGAATTTTAGTAGGATTTCCAAGACTTGAGGGGTTTTTAAATTTTTCAATTTTGGAGTCAACATTTTTGTAATCGATATTAAAAGAGCCATAATTACACAAAACCTACCGAATGCTTGTTTTTACATAGTGAGATTTAAAAACTGGAAAATTGCAAAACTGATTTAGTTCAAATTTATTTCACATAAAAATTTAGTAATATTCTAAAAAAGCAGAAATATATATATATATATATATAATATATATATTTTTGTATATTGTGTAAAGTTCATGTTGTGACCCACGACATTTGTGGTCGTGCAGTTGCCGATAGCGGTGTGTTGGTGGTGCGGTGACAATTCCAAATTAGGCTCGTGAAACTAAATTATTAAAAACACCTTAATAATAATATTAATAAAAGTTTTTCTCCATTTTCCAGCGAAAAAGAAAAAAAAATGAAGTAACCGGTTGATATGATTACAATAAAGTTTCATATAAAATTTAATATGTGCGATTTCAAAAGTGTACAAATAAAATAATACCAAGAAACTATATGCAAATTAAGATTTCAATGATAGCATAGCGAGAAAAATGTAAAGTTATAGGTTTTTTTATGGAAATATTAGTTTGTAGTATACTTTATAATTTACAAATTTTCATATTAAATTTATGATTCATATAAGTGACCGTGCATAAATTACGTAACAGCGCAAGGAGTGGGGGTCGAGAAAATTTGTTACTATTTGTTACGGAAGGGTCTTTCACTTAAGTACGTAATTTTTTCAAATTCGCAAAAACTTTCCCCTGAAGATCATTTTTTAGTTATAAATTTTATTATTTGGTAGAAAATTGGAAAATTTTCTTAAAAACACATCCTTTTCGGTTACAAATTCAACTGTTTTCTAAAAAGATGCGTCTTATGGGTTAAAAATTCAACTTTTTTCGTAGAAAATTCGGCTTTTGTTTAAAAATCATATGTTGTTGCTAATAAGTCGACTAAATATTTTTTTGGATAAAAACTCTTCTTATGAATTTTTTTATGTGAAAGTTTATATTTTTAGCAGAAACAATTTTATGTTTCTTGGATAAAAATGCAACTATTTTGCTGAAAATTTAACTCTTCCCTAGAAAATTTACTTTTTGTTTAAAATTCGTATTATTGTGTTAAAAAGTCAATTGACATATTTTTTGATGAAAATTCCTCTCTTTTTTTGAAAATTTTTTATTTTTATTTCAAAATTCACCTCTTTCTGTCAAATTTCCGATTTTCTTGGATAAAAAGGAAACTATTTTGTTAAAAATTTAACAATCTTGTCAGACACATAATATTTCTGTGACAATCTTGTCATGCTTATTGGTTAAAAATTCGACTATTTAGCAGAAAATTAACTTATTGTTTAGAATTCTTATTTGGGTGTTGGACAATGAACTGGTATCTTTTTTGTATGAAAATTTTACTATTTTTTAAAGTTTTTTTTTTAATTCATCTGTTTTAGAAGAAATTTTATCTTCCTTGAATAAAAATGTAACTGTTTAGTTAAAAATTTAATTATTTTATAGAAAATTCACTTTTGCTTTGAAATTTAATTTTTCATGTCGAAAAATGAACTGAAATCTTTCCTGGATGAAAGTTCAACTTTTTAAAGAAATTTTTTTTGGTTTTTTATAAAAACATTGTCTGTTTATTTTTTTAAAAACACATATTTTTGCTTGAATAAATTTATTGCTTTGAATTAAGAATTCAACTTTTGCGTAAAAACTTATTTTTTGTTACGAGATTCATATTTTGATCTTCAAAAGTGGAACTTTTTGATTAAAAATTATTATTCTTTGCTAAGAAATCATTTTTTGTTAAGCTTTATATTTTTACTTGAAAATTCTTGTCTTGGGTAAAAGTTTCATTAATTAATTATTAAATTTAATTAATTTTTAATTGAAAATTCAACTACTTGGATCAAAGGTTAAACCGCATTTTTTAAAATTTATTGTTTTGATTAAAGGCTTTCGATTCAAAATTTAACCGTTTGGTGGAAAAGCCTTTTTTGGTTTAAAATTAACTTTTAGACTGAAAATGTACCTCTTCTATTTTTTGAATATTGATCTTTTTTAGTTGAAAATTCTATTTTCATGGTAAAAAAAGAATTTTCTTGGTTGAAATTTCATTCTTGTTGGGTGAAAATACACTAGTTTCGTTGAAAATTAATTTTTTGCTGAAGAGTAATTTTTTGTTTAAATATTTATTTTTTCATAGAAAATTAATGTCTTTGGTTTAAAAATTATTCTTTTTATTGCATAGATTTCATATTTTTTATCAAAATATGAACTATGACACTTTTTCGTTTGAACTTTATCTTCTTAGGTTAAAAATTTAACTATTATGTTCAAAATTCAACTATTTTATGGAAAAGTCAAGTATTTTGTTAAAAAGTCATCTTTTGTAGTAGAAAAGATATTTTTTCAAAAGAAATTAATAAAGTTGGCAACTTTATATTTGTATCTGAAAGACTGTTTTATTCCGTTCAGGAATGATTTTATGTAAAAAAGTTACGGATATTTGAGTATTATTGATAAAGGAAAGAGAAAAAATTTATTCAGGAAAAATCAGGGAATTTTGAAAATGAAGTTCTCGGACACCCTGCCTAATTCTGATAGCAATAAGTAAAAACAAATTTCTGGAAAATAAAAATTACGCACAGGAAGATATGGGAGGGGAGGGGGCGGTATAGATATTTTGTCATTGTTCGTTACAGTGGGAAGGGGTGGCTTAGAGAGGGCCTAAAATCCGTTACGTAAGTACGTTAAATACGGCCCTTTATCATCTGCGAAGTGCGAACGCTAACCCACGCGTCTTCAAACGCTAACCCACGTACCTTCATCGTCCCGAGTTCCACACCTTCTTCGTCGAATAGGACCATTCTTAGATTACTTGTCCATTTCGCTTTTTCTAGGTTAAATAATTGAAAAAGATTTTAATTTCTTTCTTCAGTGAAAAATCTTTATTTGTTGAAAGTTCATGATTTTGATTTAAATTTTTTTTATAAACTTCAACTTTTTGGATTTAAATATAAAGTATGACACTTTTTGGTATGAAATGGATCAATATTTAGTTATTTTGTTGAAAATTTAAGTATTTTATTAAAAATGCATCCGTAACCGTCACAATATTTTCACTTTTTCAGGTGTATTTTAATCATATAATTTAATCTTGCAGCTATAATACTTTTCCTCTTACGTGATGGCATTGATGTGCAGCAACCATATCAGGCTTCGTAAACAATTTTTTTAAACATAATATTGCGCAGTTAAATTGTAGGCTCGAAATTCTAAATTTAAACTGGCAAGGGCACATTCATAAAGATTAAACACGAGGCTTATAAGGAATAAGATATTAAAAAAAGTCAAAAAATAAATAAAATGTTTAAAAATTTACGTAATGATGGAGTTCAATCTGGCTGCATATAAAAAATCTAAATTAAACTTGTTTTTATTATTTTTATTATCTGACTACAATTATTTATTAAAAAATTTGTAAAATTGATAATTATTTTAAATTACACTAATTTTAAACGTTAAGCTTATTAGCATTATTTATTGGCTTGAATAGCAAGAAAAAAATTTTATTTAATAGGTTTTCGATGACGCTATAATTTTTTAATGTACATTTATAGTTTACGACTTGTTAAATTTGGAACTCCTGCAATGTGGTATTTACAAAACTGGCATAATTGTAACAAATTTATAATTTTGTATAAATTGTGTAATATTAGAGAATTTTGTTTAATCGTTTTTAATTTTGGTAATTATTTAATAATTTGAGCGATGTAGATAAAACATTAAAATTGGGTGGTTTATTATCTTTTTATTTTTTAATACTATTTAAATTTCTTATACAATAACAAAAATTATTTTGCATTTATTTATAAAATTTGCTTATTGAGGGACGACTGAAATATTCCGAGAAATAAAAATTCCTGACACTGTCAAATTCTTAAATTATTGGTAAATTTTCGAATAATATAATTTGCAAAATGATTTATAAAATTACCGAATTTGAGCATTTTTGACATAATATTGCTGAATTACAAAATATTTGAACTAATATTTTCCGAATTTAAATATTTTAAAAAATTGTGTTTTAAACATTATTATTTATTCAGGAAAAATAAAATGATAAAATATTTTCCTCACGTAAATTTTCTTTTTAAATTTAATTCTTTTTTAATTATTTTTTGAATTTAAAATATTAATAATAATGTTATGCAAATTAGTTTAAAACATAATTTTAAAACACGTACATTTCAAACAAACAAAAATTCTCACTAAATTTTCTCCGATCTTTTTGATTTTGATGATTTGATGATGATTTGATAATTTTTGAAAAGGTTTTTTTAATATTTAAAAACACTATGCTCATTTTCAAACAATTTTTTTTATTCAGAAAAATATTTTTTTATAGTTATTGTTATTTTATATTGAAAAAATAACTTAGAAAGTACCTTTCAAACTAAAAATTCTTTGACATAAATGTTTGTTATTGTATTTTTAATGAATTAATAATATTTTTTCATAAACGATATTTTAAAATGTTAAATTAAAAATGTTAAATTTAAATGTTAAATTCAGGAATTTTATAATTCAGAAATTTTATGTCTGGAATTGTGTTACTCGGAAATTTGTAGATTCAGTCATATAAAACAAACCATATTTTAAATAATTGTATAGTTATAAAACAAACATTTAATTTTCAATTATTTAAAAACAAACAAATTTTCACACTATATTTACTTTAGTCTCTAAACGATTCGAATAATTTATTTTTTCTACTTAAATTTTCAACGACTCTTTGGTTAGTATTTTTTAAGATAGACGAAAATTTAATTCTTGTAACACTTTGAAAATAGAATCTTTCATGAATGAAATAAATAATTTTTTATTTAAATTTCTTGAAAAGTGACTAAGATTAAATAATTTACATTGGTAACGTAAATAATCTTCTTTTAAATTTAACAGAATTCGTTGAAATTTATAAAGATTTGAAGTGAATTTCGGCGATTTGTTTTTAAATTTATAAGACTTCAAAACAATGTAGGCTAAATTTAAAAAAATTTTAAATTCGATGAAATTAAGGAAGATTGGAATGAATTGATAAGAAATTATGGGAAATGAGAAGAATTTTATGAAAATCATAAAAATTATTGGGAAATTAAAAAAATGCAATTGAACAATTGTGTTACAATTGACAATTTTTTAAAACCCCCAAAAATTAATCAAAGCCTTGAAAATCACTTGAATTTATTTAAATCTGTTGAAAAATTTCTAGTAATCTTTCAAAATATAATAAAGCCCTTAAAAGTTAAAACCCCTTCAAATTAATGAAATGAGTCAAAAATTCCTTGAAATGTCTTCAAATTCGGTAAAATTGTTAAAACTCTCTGAAATCTTTTAAAATGCTTTGAACATTTTGAAATGTTCTAAAATATTAAAAATACTATGAAAACCCATGAAATATTTTAAAACTTTGGAAAATTACTGCAAGTTTTATAAAATATCCTAAAATCTTTTTATTTTTTTTTTAGAATCACTCACGAAGTTTGATATCTATGAAAAATACCCTAAAATATTTTAAATCCTATAAAATATTGCAAATTTTTAAAAATTTTGAAATTCTTTAAAATTTCTCAATTATTGTGAATAATGTCTTGAAAATCCATAGAAATATTATAAAATCCTGTAAAATTATAATAAAGAAATCAGATATTTTCTCCGATCCTGGAAAATGGTGAAAAATACCTTGTGAGATTTTAAAATCCCTTGAAATCATTGAAATTCTCGAAGAGCTTATTAAATTTCTTAGCATCTTTTAAAATATCCTAAAACATTATATGTCTTATAATATCGTTTAATGTGTTCTGAAATTCTAAGAAATTTCTTTAAACCCTGAGATAACTTTTTCAATCCTTTGAAATCAGTCAAATCTTTTTAAATTTCTTGATAATTATTAAATCCCTTGAAAATTCCGTGAAGTCTTTTAAAATATTCTGAAATATTTTTAATCTTTTGGAATCTTTTTAAATCTCTTGAAATTTTCTAAAACTCTTGAAAATTTCCAGAAAGTTAAAAAAATACCTTGAAATCTTTAGAATCCTTTGCAAGACTTTCAAATTCTCTAAATCTATCGCAAAATTCCTAGAATTTTTTTAGAATACATTTAATATTTTCACAGGAATTCAAGAAAATTTAGAGATAGGTATAGACTTGAATTCAAAAATCGTCTCATTTTTAGCCGAACTTAATGTATGTTTAAGCCCTAAAGTTCCCTTGATAATTTTCTTCGGCGAAGTTAAAAAAATTTTCTTACAGACCAGTTTTAATTTAAAATTAATTATTAATATAAAATATAAAATTTAGACTATAAACGTTAGACTATATTGAGTGTGTATACTACATTTCAAACAGTTTTAATAAAATTTCGCTGGGTTACGACGATTTATGTTTTAAAAAATAATTCAAGGATGCTGTATTATCATCAGAGAATAACAGAAATTCCTAACGTCTTTCAAGACCAGATGAAGCTATGAATTACAAAAATTTGTTAAATGAAATTTTTTCTAAAAAAAATTTTCTCCTTCGCTCTGCTGGGAATCGAACCACAGAACTTCCGATGGCCGATCGGGTGCTTTTCCACTAAGCTACCAGAGAAATCAAAAGAAGAATCCTGTTCCCGAAATAGGTCAGGTGTTACTCATTAAAATTTTTTTTAAAAATGTGTATTATCATCAGAGAATTACATACATTCCTAACTTTTTTTTAGACTAGATAGAGCTGCGTACTACCAACTTTTCTTTTGTCGCATTTTTTAGAATTAAAATCGAAAATTCTATGGTTCATTCCCCAGCAGAGCAAAGGAAAAAATATTTTTTTAGATAAAATGGGATTAAAATTTTTTTTGTAGTTCAGAGCTCCAACCAGTCTGAAAAGAAGTTAAGAATTTCTGTTATTCTCTAATGATAATAGAGATTTCTTGAAAAATTTGATTACATAACATCTGGCAAAATAATTCGTGTATTTCTGGCCATTTAAAAAAACAATTTAATTCAGCTCTACCTATTCTGAAAAAACGTTTAAAATTTCTGTTCTTCTCTGATGATGATACAGATTTCTTGACAAATTTGATTACGTATTTGTGGGAAAAATAATCAGTGTATTTTTGGCAATTAAAAAAAAAATAATTCAGCTCTATCTATTCTGAAAAGACGTTAATAATTTCTGTTCTTCTCTGATGATAATACAGATTCCTCGGAAAATTTGATTACGGAAAATCTGGCAAAATAATTCGTGTATTTCGGGAAAAGGTTTCTTCTTTTATCAGACCGAACCAGCAACCGAAAATTCTATGGTTTGATTCCCAGTGGAGCTAAAAAGAAGACGTTTTTCAGAAAGAATTGAATTTTTTTTAATTCAGCTCCACCTTGCCTTAAATGACGTTGAGAATGTCTGTTATTCTTTGATGATAATACAATATTCCGTATATTTGTGGCAATATAAAAAAAAATTTAATTAAGCTCTATCTATTCTGAAAAGAAGTTAAGAATTTCTGTTCTACACTGATGATACTACAGATTCCTCGGAAAATTTGATCACGGAAAATCTGGCAAAATAATTCGTGTATTTCGGGGAAAAGTTTCTTCTTTCATCAGACCGAACCAGCAATCGAAAATTCTATGGTTTGATTCCCAGTGGAGCTAAATAGAGGACCTTTTTCAGA
>JAAAKG020208340.1:0-22815 GCA_010014905.2 Druon quercuslanigerum | reverse complement strand
TTTTAAGAGTTTGAAATATCTGAGGTTATTTTATAATATTCCTAGAAATTTTTAATTTATTTCAGTAATTTTATGGGATTTTAAAGGATTTGAAAGAATTTAAGGGACTTTTGAAAATTGCAAGGGATTTTTAATAGCTTCGAAAAATTCAAGATGTTTCAAAAGATTTTATAAGATCTTGAATGTATTATGGTATTTTAAAAGATTCTAAGAATTTTTAAATTGATTACAGTAATTTAATGGGATTGGACATATTTTAAGTCTTAACCAATTTTACGTCATTTAAAAAGTTTCCAACGATTTTTAAATTAATTTCGATAGTGTGAAGATGTTTCAAAGAGTTTTAAATATTTCAAGAATTATCCCAGGATTTTAAGGGATTACAAAAATTTGCATGTGGTTGTAAAGAATTTCTCAGAACTTCGAAAGATATGGACCGATTTTACGGGATCTGTTAGGTTTTAAAATATTTTAAAATATTCTAAGGTACATATTTCATAAGATTTTCGAGCATTTATATGATTTTAAGCGATATTTAAAGGTCTTAAAGTATTTTAGTAAATTTTCCAGGAAATATTAGTAGATTTTATAGAATTTCACAAGGTTTTTAAATATTAGAATTGATTGAAGAATGTATTCAAAAGAAACGAGGAATTTCAGAGGGTTTCAAAGAGTGGAAGAGATTTTTAGATAATCTTTGTAATACATTTGAGCTCTTTGGACTTCCCTTGGATTTTTGAAATTCTTTTGCATTCTTCTAAATTCACTCAATTTTACACAATTAAATGGATTTTTTGTAGTTTTTTTATTTATTCTGAAGACCTTTAACTGAATTGTTTAAAATTTTTTTTAATTTCTCTAAATTTACTAAAAATGTTCTGATAAATTGCATTTTTTTAAACACATTTTAATACTCTAGAATTTAACTGGAATTGTTTTGAAGGCCTATGAATTTATCCTTCCTTCGTTATAATTCACCTGGAATTCTTATACATTTCATCGAATTTTTTTAAATCGAAAGAATATTAGTCATATTATCTATGCGAATTAGTCACTTTTAATAACTTTTTGGGTTATAAATGAAATATTTTTGGGCAATTTTTTCAAGTGAAAGTCCTGAGAATAATAAATTTAAAATTCAAAATTCTTTTATTCCATCTATAAAAGATTCTTTGTTAAAAGTGTTACAATATTAAAACTTTGCTCTTTAAATATTAATGTTCAGGGAAAATATAAAAGTAATCAGATAAAAATCAGGGAAAATTTCTAGAATTTCGAAAATGAAGTTTTGTGGCCAACTTGTTTAGATTTTTCGATAGAGATAGAATTTAAATAAAGTTGCCAAAGCATTTAGAGTTAATGACTGAACTCTCGCTTTTAATTCGACGCAGGAGATTCACTTCGAACAGCGTTTTAAAGTCGCATTTGCACACTCACGAGGATGCGAGACCGCACAGTTGTTCCGTCTGCAATGCAAAATTTACAACTCATAGTAGCATGAAGAGACACCTAATTACACACAGCAATAAAAGGCCATTCATGTGCCCCTACTGCCATAAAACCTTCAAAACTTCTGTAAACTGTAAAAAACACATGAAAATCCACAAGGCAGAATTGGCTCTACAGGTGGGTGAAAAAAACTGAAGAAACCAATCAACTTTACGCATGACGGAGGTTCTTTTTTTTAAATCTCTTTGGGTTTAAATTTTGTAAGCATGGTTTCTTTTTTCTCTAGCAAGTGGAAAAGCAAAAAATGCAGTCGAAAGTTATCACGATTGTGGACAATCCGAAAGAGAGTCCAGAGAATAAAAAGGAAGACTCGGTACCTGAAACTCTCGCTTTAGGGGATGAAATAACGGTGCCATTTCAGAGTCAACCTGTTGATTTTATAGATAACTTTTCTGGTCAGTATGAGCCAATTGCGGTGCAGGATAAAGACAAAATCCACATTCCAATCTCTGTCACGAACAATATCGTCCATGGTAAGTGTCTGACATCAACAGTTAAAAAGAAAACTAGTTTAGTTCGATTTTAAATTTGACTTTGTTTTCAGAAAATGTCCTGCGTGTTAGCAGTGTCAATTTAGGAGCTACACAAACATTGCATGCTGATGAAACGGGAACGATTACTCTGCCAAATTATGCTGGAGAGCACACACTTAGTGCGGTAAGTGCGGTAAGCTTCTTTAAAATGGAAAGATAAGTTTAAATTTATCATTTTTTCTTCAATTTTCCTTTCTTTTCTTAACGATGACATAATTTGGCGACTAGTTCGACAAAAATTACATTAAAGACTATTTTCTCACAATTGTCTGCAAATGGTCACTATGGTTAATCAGAGGCCGTCAAAAATCTTTCATTTTCAAGCCGAAAGGATATGCTTTGAATAAAACAGCTGAATCTTAAATCTCATAGTTACATTTTCAAACAAAAAGATTAATTTTCGACTAAGAAGATTAATTTTATATAAAAAATGTGAATTCTCAACAAACTACGTACAATTTCAACCAATTAGTTGCATTTTTAGACTAGAAAATACAATTTTTACAAAAAAATGGAATAGTTGAATTCTGAGTAAAAAAAAATAATTTTCAATACCAAACAGATTAGTTCTTTATGAAAAAGTTCAATTTTCTACCTAAACTTACTAATTTTCACCAAAAAATGTAATAGTTGGTATTTAAGCTAAAAAAATTTTTATTTTCAAATTTAAAAGAGTGAAATATGACCAAAAGAGATTAATTTTTAACAAAATACTTGAATCGTTGAACTAAAACATATTAATTTCCAAGCCTAAAATTGCATTAAAAAAAGTTTTCTACAAAAAAGTCGAAGTGTCAAGAAAAAACATATATTTTCTACCAAATAGATGAATATTTAATCAAGAAGATTAATTTTCTACTAGAAAATACGAATTTTCAACTAAATATATCGATTTTTAACAACCTAAATACGAATTTTCAAATTTTCACATAGGTTTTCCACTAAATAATTTTGAACCAGGGATGTTATATTAGTTCAAATGTTATTTGATTAATTTTTAGTTTATAATTAGTTCGGTTCTGAAAAATTATAAAACTACAAAAGGTCTATTTGTAACCCAAAATGTTAAATTTTGTTTGTGGAAAATTAATTTTAAATCTTCAAAAACGAATTTTTTACAAAACAGTGGATTTTGTACAAAATATTGGAATTTTATACGAAGTTGTGGAATTGTCAAGCCAAAAATGTAATAGTTGTAATTTAAACCAAACAATATTTTAATTTTAAATTGTAAAACAGTAAAATATAACCAAAAGAGGCGAATTTTTAACGAAATACTTGAATCCTTTAACTAAAACAGATTAATTTCCAACCATACAAAACTGCATTTTTAAACAAAAAATGAATTTCCTACCAAAAAAGATGAATTGTCAACTAAAAAGATTTATGTTCTACCAAATAGATGAATTTGTAACCGAAAAGATTTATTTTCTACCAGAAAAGACAAATTTCAAATCAAATATATCAACTTTTAACAAATGAGTTGAATTTTCTACTAAAGAAGACGAATTTTAAAAAATAGATAAGTTTGTAACCGAATATTTTAATTTTCTGATAAAAAATATGAATTTTTAAGAAATTACATCAATTTTCAACTGGATAATGTTGAAGAATGGATGTTATGGTAGAGAAAATGATATTTGATTAATTTTTAGCGTATATTTTGTTAGTTTTTAAATATTTTAAGTAAACATTAGAATTTTAAAACTAAAAAACGTCAATTTGTAACCGAAAATCTTAAATTTTGTTTGAGGAGAATTAATTTTAAATTTTCACAAACTAATTTTCTACAAAACAGTTTAATTGTGTACCAAATAGTTGAGTTTTATACATAGTTGTAGAATTGCCTAGCCAAAAAGACAAACTTTCTGTAATAAAGTTGAATTTTCAACCCGATAATATGAATTTTTAGCAAATAAAGTTATTTACAACCATTCAGCTGAATTTTCAAGAAAATAGTTAATCTTGAAATTTAAAAAATTAATTTTAAACAGCAAAAAGAACTGAATTTTCAACAACAACAAAAAATCTAAAAAAGTAAATGTAATAGTTATTATTTCAACAGAAATTCGCGGGATTTAAAAACACCTAAAATTTAACTTTACCGTGTTTGGAAAAAATTGATTAATTAAACAAAAATTGTTTTTTTGTATTGAACGAATGATAAGGATATATCAATACAGCACTTCTATAAATTATGTTTAAAATTAAAATAATAAAATCTGTTAGAAATTAAAAATACCTGCATATAATGCAAAATTATCAACGTAATATTGATATGCCTTATAAGTTTGAAACAAAATTGAATGGGCTTATCAGTAAATTTCATTTCTGCAAATATAATTTTATAATCCATAAGATTTCATATTAGAAAGAATAATATATTTTTTATTAGTTTATCTATTTTTTATACGTAGAGAAATGGATCTAATTTTGTCAATAAACAAAAATATTGCAAATTGGAGTTTTTTGTCTAAAAATTTTAATTTTTGAAAACATTCTAGTCGATACCATGCCTGCGTCGTTTCTTATGCATACAAATTTATTATTGAACAAATGTCATCCCGTAATTTTTTTACTATTTAAAAAAATGTATGCTATTATTGACACTATTTTTTATTGTCACAGTGAACCCAAGCTCTGCTAAATTAAAAAAGTATATTAATTTTTTCAGGAGAGTATCCGGGAAATAGAAGAAACTTTAAATCAGCAGCTCTTCAATATTGGAATGAATCTCGAATTAGGAAACACAGTAGGAAAACAAATTGAAACAAATTCTCATCTCGACTCGAGAAATCAGACCGTCCTCAATATTATTTATGATAGTGATAAGGCCTTAGAACCTGTTAGGAATAGCGAAAATACTCATATATTCACACCACAATTTGATTCTTTCGACATGGGTCAGATATCGTTACAGGTAAAAAAAAACTTCTCAAAATCTGGGTGCCAAAAAAATATTCTCCGAAAATACAAATTTGGCTTATTAAATTTTCCTGTAGACAAACGGAGACATGGATGCTGGAATCGAATCGGGCAAGACGACTAGCATGGCAAATATTTTGCCCAGGTCTGTGCAAGAAAAGCAACATTTGTCTATTCCAGTGACAACTGGATCTATAGAAATGGCTCAGAAACCACTCAAGCATTTAATGGTTGTTAGTCCAATGCAAACTCGTCCTGAACTGTTGAGGCCGGTTCAAGCTTGCAGAAAGTATTCGAAAATTATTGCTAAGGCTGATACAACTAATGCGACTGAAGTTCAGATGCTTGAAAATGAATCCAAAGTGGAGGAGGCGAATGCCAGCATATCGTGAGTGAATTTACAATTTTAAGTTGGAATATTTTCTAGTTTAGCTGCTTCCAAATTTTAATTCTTAATCTTTAGCATGGTATCCAGTGATCGGACAATTTGAAATTCCAGGTTTTTTCTCGATGACGGTTTTTTTTCGTAATTTGATCCAAGCTAACGTATAAAAATTTCAGGGTGGCCGGGAATTTACTTCTGATCGTAACAAAAGTCAAGTTTTCATTATTTCAATAGTTTTGTTTAATTTAGAAAAGTCACTTCTACTTTATCTACAGTTGCAGGGCATATGAGTAAAAATAAATATAATTTTTATTTTAGGATAGGGAGTTTCGGTGCAAAAATATAATTTCACCTGGAACAGGGAAGTTTTTGACGTGGCACGGGAATTTTTTTAAAGAATTAAAACGGGGATTTAGAAGAAAGGAGTTTAAAAATCCCTATTCCAAGTCAAAATTCGTCACAGTTTAAATTTAGAAAAAGAAAGTACTTTAAGTAGTCTTTAGAGTAGAAGTGTATTTTGAAGAGGAAATATTTCTAAATTAAAACATAATTTGGTTTACATTTTTCGTTGAGAATTTATCTTTTTTTACATGATAATTCAACTACTTGCAGTTAAAAGCCAAACTCTTCTGTTCAAAATTAATTTTTTGTTGGAAGATTAATCTCTTTTTAAAAATGTAACCACTTTGTTTAAAATAAATTTTTCAGTTAATGCTTTTAACTAACGATTTTACTAGTCCAGTAGAAAATTGAACTATTTTTCTGAAAATTCGTTTTTTTGGGTTAAGAATGAGATTTTTAACGTAAAATTAAACTATTTTATTCTTGGTCGAAATTTTATCATTTTTGGATGAAAAGTAAACTATTTGATTAAAAACTGATATTTTTTATTTAAAAAATAAACTATTTTTTTAAATTAATGTAATTTGTAAAAAATTCCTCTCTTGTTGATCTTTTTGGTAGGTATGAAATTGAACTATTTCAGTTGAAGATTCATCATTTGAGTTGAAAACTTATCAGTTTAGTTGAAAGTTAATTTTTTCAACTAAAAATTTAACTGTTCTACTTTGAGTTGAAAATGGACACTTTCTAGTTCAAAATTTAACAATTTAGATGTAAAGTTGTCTTTTTTAATTGAAATTTAATTTATTTCGTTGAAAATTCACGTCTTTTGTTTTTAAAAAACTCCTTTTTTCATTAAAATTAAAATTTTTTGGTATTAAATAATTTTTTACTTTGAATATTAATCTCATTGTTTGAAAATTCTTCTTTTTGGTTGAAAATTTAAGTGTTCCAATTATATATTCATAATTTTAGTTGAAAATTCATCTTTAAGGTTAGAAATAAATTTAGTTGGTTAAAAAATAAATTATCCTGATGAAAAAATAATTTTTTATATTGAAGTTTTATCATTTTATTTAAAAAAGCACTTCTTTGGTTGAATAGTGAGTTATTTGATGGAAAACTTGTTTTATTTTGGGCGAAAAGGAATTTTCGTACCGAAAATTTAACTATTTTATTGAAAATTTGATTCTTCTTAAACTGAAAATATTATTCCAGTTGAATATTCCATAATTTAAGTTAAAAATTAATTTTTTTTATTTAGCATTCCTTTTTTTAACTGTAAATATAATTATTCAATTTTTGGATGAATATTGATCTTTTCTAGTTTACTTGGAAATTCGCCTCTTTTGGTTGAACATTAATTTTTTAAACTTAAAACTTACTTATTTAAATTTTGATTGACAATTTATTTTTTAAGTAAACATTGTTTTTTGAGCGTTCAACTATCAGTCGAAGATTCATTATTTTAGTTGAAAACTCATTTTTTTGTTTTAAATTCGACTGTTCCAGTTGAGGATTCATCATTGTTGTTAAAAATTCGTCAGTTAAGATGAAAATGTAACTATTCCATTTTCTGTTGAAAAATGATTTTTTTCTAGTTCAAAATTGAACTAATTGGTTAAAAATGTGTCTACTTTAATTGAAAATTCAACTATTTCGTTAAAATTCATACATTTTCTTTAGAAATTGTATTTTTCGGCAGAAAATTGATTTTTGTGGTTTGGTAATTAAACTTATAATTAAAAAATTCATCTTCCTGGTTGAAAATCCAACTATTTCACACAATTATGAATGTTACTTTTAGTTGACCGGGAAAATTGAAAAACTTGACGGGGAAAAACAAGGAATTTGAAATCTTCCGCCGAATAGCCACCCTGAATTTTAATCTTAACATCGGGTGTCTAGCGATCTTAAAAACCTTGAAAATCTGAAATTCTCCTTGATTTTTTAAACTATGAAAACCTGGGAATTCCCTTGAATTTTTGACGAGAACCTTGAATTAAATTTTTTTCTTTCAAAATAAGTTATTTTATTGAAATGCGAAAACTAATTCAAATCTTTTAGTTTATTATAAATGAAACCTCTTATTTAAAAGGAATTTCGCTACTGGAAAGTTTTTTATTTATCAAAATATAATTTATCTTTTACTTATTGCAGAATAAATAAAGAGATTTCTAGGCATTTTTTTGTAGACTTCGCCAATTATTTCATGGATTACAATTAACAGACTTTAATATTGTGAATGTTAAAGTATATATTTTCTTGTGATGTTCAACTTACAAATTATAAAAATTATTATGTAAAATCTCGATATTAATTCAGTTTCAGAATTAGATTGAGCCATGTGGGTGTAACGGATTTTTCAAGGGCTTCGCCACTCGGTTTTTGAGTGTACGCCAGATTACAAAACATTACTAAAGATTTCAAAAGGTTTTAAAATATTTTAAAGATTTTTAAATATTTAAAAGGATTTTGAATATTTTTCAAAGATTTCATGAATTTTAAAGATTTAAAAAAAGCGTGTAGACCAGTTTTAAAATATTTCACAACAATTTTACAAAGCTTTTAAAACTTTCAAAAGATTTTAGAGGATTTAAAAAGATTTCACTAAGATTTCGAATAATTCAATGATTTCAACAAATGAAAAAGATTTCACAAACAAAGATTTAAGCAAAAATGCACAAACTTTTCAAAAGATTTGAAAATGATTTAAAAGATCTCACAAAAATTTCCCAAAAATTTCGAACATTTCATAAAGATTGCAAGGATTTTCAAAGATTTGAAGAAAGCGTGTACACCTGTACATCTGATTTCAAAGACTTCTAACATTTTTAAAGAATATATCGCAAAATTAGTGAAAATTGGAATGTTTTTCTAAAATTGCAAGAAAATCTAATATAATAATAATTTTTAATGTCATTTAGATCATTTTAAAGGTATATTTTTATAAACACACACCAACTTAACACTTATATTATTGCGCCAATTTTTGCTTGAATGGTGCAGCATATTTAAAGTTGCAACAAACATGTTGAAAAAAATTGAAGTATTATTTTGCTAATTTATTTTAAATATTTATTCAATTTTTATTATTATTTTCCTAAAGATTACATTACTTCTAATTTCTTATACTGTTTTGTAGCAATTTTGTAAAATGTTTGCTATATTAGATTTTATTTAAATTTTAAGAAAACATTGAAAATTGCACTATTTTTGCAATATCTTCCTCATTAATTCACAAAATATCTTCATCCTGCCTTCTTTTATAAAAAATACAGATAACTTTCAAAGTATTCAAGAGAAAAAAATGTAACTCTCGTATAATTAATATTAAAAGAGCTTAGGCAATCATCGACAGGGGAAGCCATCAGATTTTTCTCTCACAAATTCTCGACTAAGCCTTCCCAGTTTCCCGGTCCGCTGGACACTCTGCTTTACATTAAAATTGTTTTTTTAGATGCACAATATGTAACAAACTATTCGAAAAAGAATTGGATTTGATATATCATGTCGAGGAACACATCGCTTCAGCAACGAAAGTAACGCAATCCGCTAAAATTAATTCAATCGGATCTACTGCTCTGCTAAATATTAATACACCAGCGAAA
The DNA here is from genome assembly GCA_010014905.2 of Druon quercuslanigerum. Lineage (NCBI taxonomy): Eukaryota > Metazoa > Arthropoda > Insecta > Hymenoptera > Cynipidae > Druon > Druon quercuslanigerum. Next base: position 13,510 of record JAAAKG020208340.1, on the reverse strand, counting down.
TCTTCTGAACTCGACCAGAATTCAATCGAATCGAATCCTTTGCTCCAGTGTCACATGTGCAGGAAAAACGGTTTCACAGCTTCTCAACTGAAGGTGATATTTTAATAAAAGAATATTTAATCTAATATACGAAGAAATTTATATATCTTGGTAATTAATAACGAATATTTTAATACTTTTTAGGAACATTTGAGGACTCATCAGGGCGAGAAGGAGTTTGAATGCTTGGAATGTTCACTGAAATTCTGCACTAATGGTGGATTGAGTAGACACTTGAAAATGCATGCCGCCAGGCAGTGAGTTATCAAAAATTTATAACTTTAATACTATAAAATTCTAAATCCTAGAGACAACAAATAAAATACTTATCATTTCCAGACAATATAGGTGTATCATATGCGACAAAGTATTACCGAATAAAGTACAAATGGAAGTTCACCTTCGAGGACACAATGAATTATTTGCTGGTGTCGCCGAAGCCGATAGTTCAGAAAAAGAATCGCTTCCTGTAGAAATAAAATTTCAGGAGGTTTCTGATGATAAAACTCCATCGAACACAGACGCGAAGATATCGGAACAAATTTTGTTGGACTCTGCAGAGATTATGGAAAGGCTTAAGGTGTTTATTTACATTTTTTTATTCCTATTCCTGTTATTACAGGCGCCACAGTCCGATCTTTAAAGTACCTTATTTTCAAGATTTGGACTCTATGGATACCCTACTTGAGTCGGCCATTCGAAAAAAATAGGAAAAATGCCACACGGTCACTTTTTTAGACGAAAATATCACAGTGAATTTTCATTCAATAACTTAACTTATGTGGTAATTACTGTTTATTTCAGGAATATACCTGTTTCTGAATTGTCTTGAATCCTTTGAAATATGTCAGTGTACTTTTAAAGATTCCGCCACATTTTTAATAAATATATTTCAGTAATTGCAAAGGATTTTTAAGATTTTAAGGTATTTTAAATACTTCCAAGTCATTTTCAGGAGCTTTTAATTTGAAGTTTTAATTTGAAGTATTTTAGGAATTTAAGAAATAGTTCAAAGAATTTTTTAAATTAATTCCATTAAATTGAAGTGATTTTAAAGCCTTTGAAATATTTTAGGATAAATAATTTTCTAGAACTAGGGAAGATATAGAACCATTTTATAGGAAGTATGAGCTTCTAAAATATTTTACAAGATTTCATGTTATTTTATAAGATTCAGAGGATTTCAATTATTTTAAAGGATTTTAAAACTTGCAATGTATTTTAATACGTTTTCCAGGATTTCGGAATTTGCCATCATAGAAATTCACAGAATTTTAGAATATTTGAGTGGATTATAAAGAAGTTATTCCTGAGAAGTGAGGTATTTTGTAGGGTTTTGAATATTTGAAGAGATTTGGAATTTATTATCAATGCTTATTAATTTATCTTAAAATTCTTTGGAATTCTCATGAATTTTATGAATTTACTATAATTTTTAAATTCACTTAAATTCTTCTAAATTCCATCAATTCTATACTTAATTCAATGGATTATTTTTTAATTTTTAAAAGTTTATATTTAATTGATTCTGAAGATTAATTGATAAAATGATGAAAGGATTTTAAATATTTTAGGTTATTTTAAAAGATTGCAAAGACATTTTTAATTGATTTCAGTAATTTAATGGGATTTAAAAGGATTTGAAATATTTGAGGATATTGTAAATGATTCCCGGGATTTCAAAAGATATGAAAGGATTCGAAATATTTTAGTTATTTCCAAAATATTCCCAGAATTTGTTTATTTATTTAAATAGTTTGAAGGCATCTCAAAGACTGAAATAATTTAGAGTATTTTAAAAGATTCCAAGGTTTTTTAAAGAGATTTAAACCATTTCAAAGGTTTTAACAATGTTAACGGTTTTTAATATTTTAATGTATTTCAAGGAATTTTTCACAAGTCTTGCGGGATCTCGTAGAGTTTCAAAGATTTGAAGAGATTTTCAAATATTGTTTGCAGCTCATTTGGAATTCACCCTGAATTCTTATTAATTTATCCTAAATTCTTTTAAATACTTTTTAATTTCTCTAAATTCACTCAATTAAATTACTTTTTCCTATTTTTGAATTCTTTTAAATTCAATTGATTACTTTTTAAATTCAATTTGATTTTTTGTGATTTTTATCGAACTCTTCTCATTTTCTTTAAATTTCGCTAAATTCACTGAAAGTTTATTGTAATCAATCGAATTTTTTTCTATTCTTAAAATTGTTCCAATTCATTTGAATTCTTCTGAATTTATGTTAAATTGTTTTGTAGTCATTAGTCACTTCGTGTGTTAGAAATTAGTAGGGTTTCAAAGATTTAAAGATGTTTGAAATTCTTTTGGAATTCATCCTTAATTCTTTTAAATTCTTTGGAATTCTCTAGAATTTTTTTAATTTACTTGAACTCTTTTTAAATTCACTCAATTCTATTAAATGCAATAGGTTTTTTTGTAATTTAAAAAGTTTTTATATAATTGAACCTGAATTCTTAGGCATTTTATCAAACTTTTTGAATTCCCTTGAAATTTTCAAAGCTTATTTCAAAGTTCCTGAATGCAATGAAGTTTTTTGTTATATTTTTAAATGGTTAAAATTTAAGAAATTTAACTGAAATTAAAATCAAATTTTAAATCCTATTAAACGTCCAATAATCAAGTTAAAGTGCAGAATTCCTGAAAATAAAATCAAGAATCTAAAGACCAAATTTGGACAACCACCAAAAAATGAGGACATTTTGTGGTTGTTGTTTAAATTTGGTCGTTAGATTTTTGATTTTATTTTCAGAAACTCTGCACATCAATTTTGAATTGTTTTCGATTCATTTGGTTTTTTTTTTATTCACCTTGCATTTTTATGAATTTCTTCGAATTCTTCTCTTTTATCTTAAATTACTCTAAAATCACTAGAATGTTTTTGATTTTTAAAATTTGTTCCAATTCGTTTTAATTTCTTTAAATTTAATTTGAATTATTCTGTAATCTTATGAATTGTTCCTGAATTTATTACCCTTCGGTCCCTACATTTTATCATGTAGGAACTGTGAGGCCTGTTATTAGTTTAGATTTAATTAAACTTCGTATAATTATTTTTGATTAGCTTCAGAGTATGGAGGGTAAGGAAGAAAAGAAACCAGAGAAGAATAAATGCAAATTTTGCCCGAAGACTTTCCGGAAACCTAGTGATCTCACAAGACACATTCGAACTCACACGGGGGAAAGGCCTTACCAGTGTCAATTTTGTAGCAAGAGTTTCGCAGTCAAATGCACCCTCGATTGTCACATGCAAGTTCACAGTGGGAAGAAAACTTTCGGTTGTCACGTTTGCAACAGTTTCTTCGCGACAAAGGGAAGTTTGAAGGTCCACATGAGGTTGCACACAGGTAAGCGATTCTTTAAAGAATTGACTCAGATTTTATAGCCCAAAATGATCTCAAAACAGGGGAAACAGGGCGATATTTTTATTTGTTTTTGAAAAAGGGGAATAATAAAGGAATAAATTATTTTGAATTAAATTAATGTAAGTATTATACTGAATTCAATATGAAACGCTTTCAATTCCTATCATTTTAAGTCGAAATTTACTACCTTTTCAACAAAATAGTTGAATTTTCTACTAAAGAAGAATAATTCTCTACCAAGAGATAAATTTTCAACAAAATAGTTGAGCTTTAAAGCTAAATGGTCGAAGAAAACAGTAAAGTTTTAAGCATAAAAAGATACATTTTCAACACAAACGTTAATGTTTAACCAAGAAAGATGAACTTTCAACAACAAAAATTAATTTTTAACCAAACCGTGTAATTTACAACCAAATAGTTGAGGTTTTAAGCAAAAGAGAGAAATTTGTCAACAAAATAGTTGAATTTTCAACATACAGAGATGAATTTTCAAACTAGCGGTCGAATTTTCAAACAAAAAAGATTAAACTTCAACCAAAAACTGTTGCATTTTAGACGAAATAATGGAATTTTCAAGCAAAAAGACCAATTTTTTCGGAGACGTTGAATTTTTAATAAAAAATTTCTTCTTCAACCAAGGAAGATAAATTTTCAATCAAGAAACATGACTTCTACCAGAAATGAGACATTTTAACCAGAAAAGATAAGCTTTAAACATTACAGTTGAGTTTTCAACAAAATAATTAAATTTTAGACACAATAATGTAATTTTTAATCAAATAGTTAAATTTTTAACCTACAAAAGAAGAATTTTAACCCACGAAGATTTATTTTCTACCACAAAAGACGAAATTCAGCAAAATATATATTAATTTTTAACGAAGTAGTGGAATTTTCAATGAAACACGAAATTTGCAATCCAAAATGGAATTAGTTTTCTTAAATAAAAAAAAATTAACTTTGAACAAAATATTTCCACTTTTACTCAAGTACTTACAGTTAAAAAAAAAATAAATAAATTGTCAACGAAAAATCTAAAAAGTTATGTTTAAAACAAAAACGATCCTAATTTTAATTAAAAAGTAGTTGATTTCAACCAAAAAAGACGAATTTTCAAGAAAATGAAGACCCAAGTCATGAATCTTCAACTTTAATAGTTAAATTTTATTTAAAAAATTAATTTTAAATCCAAAAACACGAGTTTTCAATAAATTAATTAAATCTCCAACAAAAAAAGAAGAATTTTCAATCAAACAGTTCCATTTTGAAACCCAGAAAGATTTCTGTCGTATTTTTTATAGAAAAATATGAATTTTCAAAACAAAAAATTTGTTTGCAATCAAATAGTTGAATTTCCCATAAAAATAATTGAATTTTTAATCTAAAAAGCTGAATTTTCAACAAAACAATGGATTTGTCCAAAATATTAATTTAAACAAGTATTCGTTTTTAAATTTTACATTTTTATTAGGTATTAACAATTAGGTATTACATTTTAACCACAAATATTTCAATTTTCTTACTGGGTTTTTATATTAATTGAGTTTTGCATTTAAACGAAAAACCAAGAAAAAGAATATTTCTGTTTGAAATATTTTATAAAGATTTACAAGGATTAAAAAATAGTTCAAACGATTTAAACGATGTCTGTAAGGTATCAATAAATTTTAATTATTTCAGCAAGATTTAGAAGATTTCGCATAGATTTAAATGATTTTACAAAGATTTCAAATATTTTAGATATTTAAAAATTTCATGAAGATTTCAATTATTTAAAATTTGTCCACAAGATTTAAAAGATTGCACAAAGATTGTAAAATATTTAAATCATTTCATCAAAGATTTTAAAATATTTTACAAAGATTTATAATTTTTCAGCAAGATCTAAAATATTTCGTAAAGATTTTAAAGCTTTAAATTATCTCGCAAACAAGTTCACAAAGAATTTTTAATATTTTACGAAGATTTAAATTATTTTATAAAGAATTCAAAGATTTATGTAAAAAAATGTCAAAACATTTAAAAATATTTCATCAAGATTTATAATTTTTCAGCAAGATTAAAAAAATTTCATAAATATTTTAAAGATTACAAGAAGATTTGAAAAGTTTTCACAAAGATCTTAAAACTTTGAAATAATCTCATAACAATTTGGAAGATTTTATTGTTGTACATTTAAACATTAAAAAATATTTACTTAAATTATTTTAAAGATTGTGATGGTTTTAAATAATTAAAAAAATGTCAGAAGATATCCAAGATTTTGAAAATGCCTAAAAAAGATTTCACCGATTTCACAAAATTTGAATGATTTTTCAAAATTCTGAAAGATTCAACAAAGATTTCAAAAGATTTTTGAGATTTTTGAATATTTCACAATGAATTAAATGATTTTACAAAGACTAAAAAGGTTTAGCACAGATCAAAAAAGGTTTTAAATATTTCACAAAGATTTAAATGATTTTCAGAAGATTTCAAAGATTTCAAAAATATTTTGGAATATTTTACAAAAATTGATCGTTTTTCAGCAGTATTTACAAAATTTCGAAATATTTTAATGATTTCCGGAAGGTTTAAAAAGTCTTCACAAAAATTTAAATGAGTTGACCAACGTTTCAAATATTTTAAGGTTTCAAAATGCAATAGTTTTTCTCAAAGATTAACATATTTTAAGGAAGATTTCACAAACATTTATAAGATTTCAGAAAGATTTAAAAAGATATAATTGATTTCACATAGGTTTTAAATGATTTAAAAGATTGTAAGGGTTGCAAATGATTTAAAACTATTCTATAAAATATCAAAGCTTTTGAAAATACCTCAGAAATATTTAAAAGACTTCACAAAGCTTTCAAAACGTTTTCAAGATTTCACATAGATTGTAAAAGATTTAAATGGTTTCAAAAATATTTGAAAAGATTTTAAAATTTATCGCAAAGGTTAACATTTTTAAAGCAAGATTTAGAAGATATCAAAGATTTCGAAAATCCATCAGAAGGATTATAAAAGTTTCAGAAAGATTTCAAAGATTTAACAAAGATGTAACAAAGGTTTCAAAACATTTAAAAGATTTAAAATGATTTCATGAAGGTTTGTTGACCAGATTCTTTGGTAATTGATGAATATTTCATCTTTAAAAAGCATAACAAATTTGACCTCTAAATTGTTTCTTTTTCCAGGTTCGAAACCCTTCAGATGTCCAGTTTGTGACATGCGATTCCGCACCTCAGGTCATCGAAAAGTGCACCTCTTGTCTCACGTGAGAGAGCAGAAAGAGAACAAGCCGCGAAAACCAAAGCAGAGAAAAATCGCAGCAATCGCGAGTGTCGTCGCGGATGTGGAAAACGCGATTGAGTCAATCGCCACCGAGAACAACAGAGTTGAAGATCCTCCACAAGAAGAGACCGAATTCTCGACTGTAGACACAGTTACCATTGACACCTCCGCTCTCACCGATCAAATCACCTTCAATTCAGATGGAACCGTTTTAAATAACAACTCTGTCCTCTCTGTTAGCGAAAGCAATCAGCTCGTAGCCAATTTGCATTTCCTCCTTGCCAACGGTCTCATGACAATCCAACCAGACGGATTCGTGACATTCCCGGACTCAGTTCTTCCCGGATTAGCTAATTTACAATTGGAGACATCCCAGGGCGATTTTCTTGAGTCCGCAGACTCGGAGAATGTGATAATCACTCAAGAGCCGCATTCCGTGGATTTGGAACAATCAGGGTTCTTGAACTGCAGCGCAGTTTTACAAGTCGAGGACAATGGCACGGTTTTGAATTCTAGTAGTTCTGATTCTAATATTGTAAATCCCAATATCTTAAATTCCAGTATTCCTAATTCGACTGGGTTGAGAAATTCGAAAGGTGGACCGCCAAGGCGAGAATGTGACATTTGCGGCAAGGTCTTTACGAAACCTTGTCAGGTCGCAAGACACAAAAGGATCCACACCGGCGAGAGGCCTTTTAAATGCGAGCGTTGCGACAAAGCCTTCGCCCAGAAAAATACTCTGATAATGCATCAAAAGCACCACACGGGAGATCGGCCTCATAATTGTCCCTATTGCACTTATTCCTTCTCGCAGAAGGGCAATTTGCAGACGCATCTCAAGCGAGTTCATCAACAGGAGTCTCTCGAGGACAAGAAATTGTGGAAAGAACAACCACCGAAATTTGTGCAGGAGAGCACAGTCGATAACAGAATTTTGGGCCTTGATGATATCTCGCTTGTCGAGCTTTTGAAGTAATCGGAATGTGGAGAGTTTGACTGAGAAATTGAGAAATAGGTTGTTTAGCTAGTGGTGAGAAATTTAACTTTTTAAATTTAGGATTTCCTTACAAATGTAGTTTTAAGTAATTAATATATTGAGTGCAGCATTCAGTCAGTGATTTCTGTACGATATGCAATTGTGATCGACTGAAGTCCCTGCATTTCGCTATCGTTAAACAAATGTATATAAATCGTTGAAAACGATTGCGACGATTGGTAAAGTGACAGATTATTTTTTAATTCAGATGTTTAGAAATAGCCGTGCCTGTCGGAATGTAATTTGTTTCGACTAAAACTGAAATACTCAGAATTATGTGGGTGATTCTTTATAATAAGGTCAATTTTTGGTAGGAGCCATTTTAAAAAAAAAGTATTTTGAACAGGGTATACAGCGACCTTGAAAACCTGAAATTCTCCTTGAACTTTTTTTTGAATCTTGAAAACCTGGAAATTTGCTTGAATTTTTTGCGAGAAGCCTGACAAGATTTTACACAGATTAAAAATATTTTTATGATTTCAAATGAATACGAAAGATATCAGAAAGATTTCATAAAAATTTCAGAGTTCAAAAAGTGTTCAGTACAACAGATTTCAAAGATATCAAAACATTTTACATATTTTAAACGACTTCAGACGTTTCAATGATTTCAAACGAATACGAAAAGTTCCACAAATTTCAAAAAAATTGAAAAGGTCACAAAAAATTTAAGAAGATTTAAAAGGATTCCAATTATTCCAATGGAACACAAAAGATTTCATTAAAATTTCAAAAAATGATTACAATACTTTCAAACAATTCAACGATTTCATGTATTTCAATATTTTAAAAAAATTAAAAAAGATTTCACAGAAATTTGAAGATGTCAAAGATATCAAAGATGACTTATGTTCGCAAACAATTAAAAATGTGTATATTATACCGAGCAAAACGGAACTTTTTGACTTGGAATACCTGGAAAAGACCTTGAATTTCGTTCCTAAAATTCGCTGGACACCCTGTTGAAATGTATGTTTTTTTATCCAAAGTATTTATTGGTGCTAGAATAAGTTTTCGGGATCGCTAAATCCTAATTTAATAGCGAAATTTCCAAATTGATTTTGCTTAATCCCATGTGGTTAATTACAAATTTGAAAATGATCTCAATTTTATGAATATGGGTATCCAAAGGTTTTTTGGGTCGCTCAATTCAAATGTAGTAATAGAATTTCTAAATAGAAAATGGCTGATTCAATACGTGAATTAAGAATCTCAAAATATAGATTTTGTAGATTTAATAATGAGATTTATTTAATTTTAAAGATTTATTGATAAAAATTCTTCAGTTTTGTCAAGAATCAAGAGCTTTCAATGCTAAATCATCCAAGTTGAAGAAATTTTAAATTTAAACCATCAAAATTGCATAATTTTTAATTGCGAAACTTAAACTTGCGTAACTTCTAATTTTAAACTTGCAAAATTTAAGAGTATTCAATTAAAACTATTTACAATTCAAATTTTAATAATTTTAAGAGTTACAATTGAATATTCTTAAATTTTTAAAATATATAATAAAAAATTATTCAATTTTCAAGATTTATGTGTTAAAGGTACGCAATTTTGAACTTTTTTTGGGAATAGTTCAACTTTGAAGATTTATGTTGCCAAATTCTTCAATTTTAATAAATTGCAATAAAAAGTTTTTCAATTATAAGATTGAAATTTATTATTTATTATTTCAAACTTAAAGTGATGTAATTTTGAATTTTGTTTTTGAATATGTAGTTCCATTTGAATACTTTTTCAATGGAAAAACTCTTCAATGACGAATATTTGCAATTGAAGACTTCAGTATTTAATGTGTATAACAGAAATTATACAATTTTAAATGCTTTTTTTTGGAATAGTTCCAGTTCAAAGATTTAAAATTGGGAATTTCTGATTTTTGAATATTTACTATTCAAGTCTTCGACATTTAATGTGTAAATAGAAAATTATGCAATTTTCAATGCTTTTTTTGAAATAGTTCTATTCCAAAGATATAAAATAGAAAAATATTAATTATGAAGGTTAAATATTGAAATTTATTCAATCTTAAAAGTGTGTAAATACAAAATTCTTACATTTTGTAAAGAATCAAGAGTTTTCAATCCTGATCTTTCAAATTGAAATTTTAAATGTAAATCATTAAAATCATCAGAATTACATAATATTTAATTATTCAAAGTAAATCATCCGTAAAGAATAATAGTTAATGATCAAAATTAAATGCTCTTCAAGTCTTCAATTTTAAGGATTAACAATTACATTTTTACAATTAAAATGTTTATTAATTTTGAACTTTTTTGGAATAGTTCGATTTTAAAGATTTACAATTGAAAAATCTTCTATTTTGAATAATTACAAATTATGTACTCTTTAGACTTTAATGTGCTTAATAAAAAAACAATGACATTTTCAAAGTTTTTTTTTTTTGAATAGATCCATTTTAAAAATTTAAAACAGAAAAATATGCAAGTGTGAAGATCTAAAATTAAAATTAATTCAGTTTGAAAGATATGTAAACATAAATTCTTAGTAGTGAATACTTAATTTAAAATTATTAAATTGAAATAAATAGTAAGATATTTCTAAATATTAAGTAATTTTCCTTTGTAATAATTAAAAAAATTCAGATTGAATGGTTAAAAACTACGGAATATTTAATTATAAAACTTCATAGTTGCATAATATTTAATGGCAAATTTTCAATATTGAAAACTGTTTAAATCTTCAATTTTGTAAAGTTTACAATTTAAAGTCCTAGAATTTTGAAGATCTGCAATTTAAAATTCTCGAATTTCGAAAATATATGTAGAATTAGAAATTATTTAATTTTCAAGATTTATATTTTAAAGGTACGTAATTTTGAACTTTTTGTTCAGAATAGTTTAAGTTGCATGATTTAATACTGCATATTCTTCAATTTTGGAGATTTAGCATTGAAATCTATTCACTTTTATAGATTTAATATTGAAAATTCTTCAATAGTGAAAAGAAAAATTACAGCATTGATTTATTTTTTGGACATTCTTACGATTTTTGACATATTAATTAATTCTCTGACATAATAGTTTTCTAGGAATACTTTTAAAAAGTAACAGTCAAAATTTTTGTTTTACTAACCTTGGTATTTAGCCTTTATTCAATATATTTTTCGGGCAAAATAATATGAATCTTTTAGGCTTTGATCAATGTTACCAAGGCAAATAAATTTACGAAATTTAAAAATAATTCAATAAATATTCTCAAAGATATTAGACGGGGGGAAAAAGTGACCTTTATATGGAGATATACCCATGTGATCGACTTATCTCGATGTGTTCTTATTAAACTAGTGTAAGATAAGTTGCTAAGTCTAAGAAATAAAGGATTATCAATTTGAAATAATTTTTCCTTTTTTTAATTGCAAATTAGTGCTTGAAATTACATTCCTGATCATTTAGAGGACAACCGTCTGGATGATTCTCGTGAAACCAACACACCTTCTCCTTTGTCCGAATCCTTTTATCCTCCTTGGAATTTTTTCTCCGCTTACGGTTCGAAGTAGATTCAACTCCGGGCATTCGAAATCGAACTCTGCCTCCTTGAACGCAAAATATGTGACCCTTGTTTCTCAATAAAGTCTGTAAACCTCCGCACTCATTTTTTAAGGACTTGAGATTCTCGGATGAAATTATATTTACGAGTTCGCTTAATTCGATTTGGCCACCAGCGTTCCAGGTTCTTTCGTCCTTTAAGGAAATTATCCGAACTTTTGATAGAAGGTGATTTGAGACAATGTCGACAATTTCTGAAATAATATTTTTATCAACTTGAGTGCAATTTCGCACCGTTTCGTTCGTTTTTCGAGGTTTGAAATCGCTCGACCATTGGTTTTCTCCTTGAGTTTTAGGAGAGTCAACTATCAAGGACCTTTCTTCAATGATTCTTTTAATTTCTTCCTCTCGACTTGTTTCTTTCGAATAAGTTCTTTTTGTACCGATGAAACAAGTTCTTTTGGTGGAGGGGATTCTTAATTTATCGACTTCTATTTCGAAACCGCATTCCTCGCCGACCTTTTTTATGTAGAACATATAGTCCGAATATTGACTTCTTGATGCGCTTCCTCTTTGGTATTTTCTTCCATCAAATTCGTAAGAGCAACAAGGCAAAAGGAAAAAGCGACAGTTGTAGGAACTTCGAGCTGCTATCACAGGAATCCATGGTGTTAATTCGTCTGAATGATTTCCGATTAACCAATCGACGTTCGGAAACAAACTTTCTGATGATGGTATTATCGTTCTTACCTAAAAGAAAAATAAGAATTGTAGGCACTAATTCTTTATTTTAGCCCCTCCATAAATGGGATGGTCATTTTAGTAAAAGAATAACAATTCCCGGTTCCCAACGACTTTTCACGGTCAATCAAATTTAAAAAATCGAACTCTAGAGATCAAAATTTTTCCATTTGAAGTACTAAAAACTGAGCCGAAAATTAAAGCACTCAAGAGTGGAACTCTTGAATTTTTAACTTTTAAAATTTATGTTTAAATTTTTGTAATTTAAAAATGTTATATTTCAATGCTCTATAATTTACACGTGTAAAATGGAAGCTACTAACACTTTTCAACTAAAAAGTTTTTAATTAAATGCAGTTAAACTGCCAAATAAATTTTTGTTAACTTTTATTAAGTGTAGAGTTTAAAGATTCAGATTTAGTTATTATATTTAGTTTTAATCCTCGCTATCATTGTCAATGCTTTAAATAGAAGGATCAATAATTCAATTAAAAAAAATTTCATTATATAATTTTAAGTAATTTTAAGCTAGAAACAGTTCAAATTAAACGATAACATTTTTTTTTACAAACTGAACTGAATTATTTTAAAAATTTGCTAAACCTTTTCTTATAATTTTTTTTAATCCTGCTAAATTAAGCAAATTTCCTAAAACTCTTTCACGTTAATTTTTGATAATTTTGTAAATCTTTCTCAATTTTTTAACATATTTTCTTCAAATTTATTTTTAAAAAAAGTGATTTTTAATTTTGAAGGAAATTAATTTTGAATTTTTCTGAAACTTCTAAATATCTCTTTAATTTACTTGATTTTTTTCTAAGAATAATAGGTGTTTAATTTATACATCAAGATTCAATAATTTGACTTACAAAGTACACTTTTTCTAAAGAGCAATTAAAATTGTAAGTTTAAAGTTTAGCTTTTTTTAGTAGTGATTACTTAATTTATAATTATTAAATTGAAATAAATAGTAAGATATTTCTAAATATTAAGTAATATTTCTTCCTTATAATTAAAAAAATTCAAATTGAATGGTTAAAAAATGGCATTTTTAAGACTGAAATATTTGAAATTGAATAAAACCCTTTAATTGTGAATATATTATTTTGAAGTTAAGTACAAATTTTCAATAGTTTATAAAGTTTCAATCGGGCGTTAATATGTGTTTAACTAATAATGCTTTTCAATAGAAACAGTGTAATTTTTAAATTGGACAGATTTTTTTCCAGATATTTGTCAAATTCCCGATCAAAAAATAAATTCATTGCCATTTCCCGGGGTTTCCCGAACTCATAAAATTACCCCTAATTTCTTAGTTTCACGGCCCAGCAATTAAGCAATTGACAAATTTGAGCTCCCTAATTATCAGAACTCATTTTTTTTTTTTTTTCTCAAATTTTAAACTGCGTACCCTACACGGAAAAAAATGTGGTGCTGTCGCCGTCCCTGTAGATACAACTGCTGCGTTTAACGTGGGGTAGCTGTTGCTTTCCGTATAGGAGCACGCTATTGTCCG
>JAAAKG020208329.1:0-22815 GCA_010014905.2 Druon quercuslanigerum | reverse complement strand
GAATTTATATTAATAATTCATATTTTCACATCAAATATTACCCTATTTCATTTTACATGACTGAAAGTGAAATTTTAGTAAAATGCCGTAATGTCCTCCGTTTACCGAACAAAGTTATGCAAAATTTAACACACAGATTTTCTCCGTGTATTATTGCTATTTAATTCGTATTAAATCTTTTAAGAAGAAATACTGAAATAACTGTTTGAAGCTTGTATGGAAATTCGCTCTCATACTGCACACTATATTATGAAAGTGCTGCCTACAACTTAATTGCTGTTCCGAAATTCGTGCTGTGCACCTGGAGTTTTTATTCTACAAAGATCTTAATTTTAAAAGGCGATTCCCGTTGAAGTTCCTGTGGATCTTTATATGTAGATATATAGTTTGAGCAATTAGCTTAAATATCATTAAACATGTTTCCTTTGGAATTTACTTTTCTACCAAATAAATTTTCGTGCTGATATTAATATTATTTTTCCAATTTATCTCTCGATATTTAGATTAGTCTATTAATGGAACTCAATAATATTAATAATTAATAATAATAATAATGAATTTAATAAATTAAATTGGTAATTTTAATTTGGAGATAATATTGTGCGCATGTGCGATATTTTATTACGATACATCGCTTACTATCGATATTTTTTGGATATCGATATTGCCTTTTCAACACCATCGATACCTTAGATGTCGATATTTCTGTTTCGATGTCCCATCCCTACTTGTTAGAGGTTGTAATACATGGGAATTTACGTATCGTCAAGATTATTTTACAAAATTAATAAACGAAACTCTTCTTCAAGCGTTTTTGCTTTTGTTATTTGGAAAGTACCAAAGATTAGGAACTTCTATTTTTCCGCATGGCTTTCGAGGTTTCTTCTTTGCGCTTTTTAAGGTAAAATGTAATGGACTTTGGGACACCAGGACTATAGCTTTAAAAATTAGACGAATTTTTCCGTATTTTTATTGACTTCTAGTTATATTGTTAAGTAAGAAAACATTAGCTGTAAACTACAAACGTCTTCGTGGAATCATAGAATCTGCAATGCAATAAAAAACAATATTTTTTATGACAAAAGAATCATGATGAAAAATATTACCTGAACTCTCTGCTGATGCATAGCACTTAACTGATGCTTTTCAGCAGCACCACTCGCTTCCAGAGCTGCAACAGTTTCTTGGAATTTTGTAGTCATCCATCGTTTAAACTCATCTGCTTTAACTGGGTCTCGCGCGCGAATATCCTGATATCTTTCCTCCAAATCGCTCCAGTCCTTCATCACCTAAAACCGTTGTAGCACACAGATTTCGATATCGATACTCTGTTCATCCTGGCCCTTCAATACAATTTTTTATATGTGTGCGAGTCTGAATTAAAAAATTTTTTCGTGCAAAGGTGACTCTTTTGTTTAATGATGATATTTACAATTCAGTTAGTTTCGTGCATAAACTTCATAAAAAGAACGTATCCTATATACAATTATGCAGTTGTTTTTTAAAAAGAAAGATAAAGAATAGGACTCCAAGTTCTGTCATTTGCAAAGATTTGTATTTTTCGCTACATCCTACTTTAAAATAGTTCCAGTCTAACTTTGAATATGTTGGCATGTCTGTAGCTAAATTATTTTAAGAAATACTTGCAATTTTTAATCACTTCGAGAACGCCACAAGAAAAAATTGCTGCAACTCAAGCTAAATCACGATGCTGATGGGGTTAGTTTGACCCGATCAGGTTAGGATTAAGTTTAAGTGAAGTTCAAAATTTAAAAAAAAACTATTGTATCGGAACCTATACTTTCAGACATCTTGGGGGTAGCTGTCAGTAGGGTAGGTGTCATTTTAACCCCATCAGATCAAGATCAAGGTCGAGTGAATGTCTGAATGATAAAAAACGATTGAATCGGCGTGAAATACAACTTTAAGTCGTTTTTCGGGTCGCTAAAATCTGAATCCGGTGTCATATATAGTACATTTAGTCGGAATGAAGGTGATCCCAAAGGAAAAATGGTTGAAACCATGAAATAGAACGTATGCGGTCAAACTAAGCGCAGATTCAAATTCAGCTACCCCAAAAACATCTAAGCCCAGAGGTTTCCTCCAATTCTCTATGTTTATCAATTTTTCCTTGAGATAAAGTCCATTCCAACCTGATAAAATTAAAATTACCCCACATTCGGATTTAGCAACCCCAATGAATTTTTGACCTTCACGTGACCTTGATCCTGACCAGATGGGGTCAACCTTACCCCAGGTTCGAATTCATTGACCCGATCCATTGGTTTTCTCCGATCGAAAGTCGAGGTTCTCTCTGATCTAATGGTTTTCTTCATTTTTAACTTTAATTGATCTTGACCCTGACGTGATGGGCTCAAGCTCGGGTTGCAAACATTTTCGCTGGTAATGCTGTGTTATTGAACAAGTTAATCCTTAAAAAAATCTTTAGTCGGAAATTGGATATTATTTTGGTATTAAGCGATACTATTCATTTCGAAGCCCGCAAACTTTCTTATGTAGAAATGGATTGGGCGATGTGGCCGAAGTAGATGATATTATCGTAGCTAGTGATACTTTGGATAATCGCTCCGAAATTCTACAAAAGTTATTCAACCTAGTGACTGATAACATGCTTGACTTGCAACTGGAAAACTTTCAGCTTTTTCTAAAGTTTTGTACCTACTTGCGTAAATGCGCACAGGAATTTTCAGTTACTGCCGAACCCCCAAAATGACACAGAAGAGAGATGATACCGAACCAAATTGTGATATAAGTAAATTAAGATATGGTGCAGTTTTTCTTTAGGGTATAAGTGGGAAAGGGGTCAATCCCATATTCTACTTTTAAAAGCAAGAATGGGATTTTGAATGTATATATTACTAAATACTTGAGCTCGAGACTCTGACGGCAATTTACGTTCGTTCGCTCTTCCAAATTTATCTTCTGGTTATTCCGGTTAAGCGAATACCGCCTGAAATGTTTTGAAAGTAACTCTATATAAAACTTAACTTAGACCTAAAATTGAATAATGGTCTTTCGAATGATGAGGCTGCGAAAACACCTTCAAATATCGATAAGTAAAAGAGACGAAACACGTTGAAACTTTCAGTCGAGCAAGCAATATTACCATTGCATAGGACTAATCCTTAGCGTTAAACTGATCAATAAGATCAATTCTAGGTCTAAATATGAGGGAACTGCATGTGAAGCTATAAAATACCGAATGTAAACTAAGGGAATGCAAAGCAGTCTTTTTTACAGAATGCATGATAGAGACATTCTATTTTATGGAACAGAAAAAATGAAGAGCAATTGAATAATTCAAAAATTAGGAAATACGATTAAAAATATGTGACTATCCACATTCGTTAATTGTAATATTAACTTCCAAAAACAATAATTTATATCGATTCCAAGGAGATCAAACGTTTGAACAAATGAAAATTGTTTAAATAATTAAAAATTGTGTTTAATATGAAGCACAAGTGTTGACATAGTAATGGAAAGGTCTTTATAATGACATTAGGCATTATAATGATATTATGATAATAATGTAATTATAATGAGCAAACAGTTATGAATTTTGAGGCCGTAAGGTGAAATATTTTTGTCTTTTTTTTCCATATATCATGAGAATCATCATATCTCGAAGCCCACAGAGCAAGTTTTTTATCAAATGCATTTGCGCTGCGAATAATCTAGATTATATAATCTAGAATGCAAACATTTTATTGAAAAATCGGTTCTGTGTGCTTCAAGACATGATTATAAAGATGAATTATTCAAGAAATTAGACGCAAATATTCACCCGTGCGGTGTTTAAATTTACAACTGAGTACTCAAATACTAAATATCTAAATCCAAAAGAGTACTTTTACCATTCGCTGATTGCGTCATCAATTGCAGAAAATAATATTTATGTACGATTTACGAGGAAAGGAATATTTTAACAGATTCAAATTTTGTGAAATACTAAATATCCTGAAGAAAATATATTATTCTGTAAATATGTTCATTATCCCATTCATTCCAAAAAATAACTATTCATAATTATTACGACTTACAGGGGGTAACTATTGTTCTGATAAATAATAATTGTTTAAACAAATTAGAGTTCACTGCAAAATTGGTTTAGCTGGATTTCGTTAGCTTAAAAAATATAGCTGAGCGTTTTACGTTTCTAGCTTTTTCGCGGACACTGTAAGAATCAGGTGATTAGCCCACGGCCGCCGGATCCTCGAAGCCCCGTCTCTAAAATATGTAGTATATACTCAGTTTAACACGCTGCGCCCCTATAACTCGACACCGATTGGCTGAGGGGGTTAGGTCACGTACACTTACAGTGCCCAATTCACCTGATCCCGATAAGGGACACTTTCCGAGGTTCGACTGTAGCTGTTTTAGCTAAATTTCTCCTTCCAAAAGTTATCTAGCTAATTTATCTAGGTAATTTTTAGATGGAAAAATGTAGCTGAAACTGCTATATATTCATGTAGCAGAGCTGGGACAAGTAAACAACTGATTCAGTATTATTAAAAAATTACTTGGAAGCACTCTACTTGCATATTACAAATTATTTACTTTCTTGTAATTATATGAATAAATTTGTTCTGATAATTATAATTAAATAAATCAATGGTTTCATGATAGCAATTATTCTAACCGACCAGTTTCTCATAACAATGCTCGGGTTCATTTGTACGGATAAGTTGACTCGCTCCGAGATGTAAGCCGACTGGAGCTTGACAAAGGTCAACAGGCTCGCTACAGAAATGAATGGTCAGCTAACACTAATCGCCATGTACATATCCTTTTTTCAGGAAAAATTAATATTTATTTTTTTTGGATATTATTTTATTTTATTCAAAACTTGTACTCTCTTAGAGCCTTTATTTATTTACAATTTTTTTTATTGTTGTCACAGGCGTAAGATGGTTACTGCTCAACATGTCGAAGGCTTTTTTGGTTAGAGTTGGATATTTTATATTTTCTGGAATAGTTTTCACGGGGCCATGCCGGTATATATCATCAGTCACTTACGTATTTTTACAATGCAATCAAGTGATCTGATAAGAGCAGTGTGCCCCAACGTATTGGACAAAGCCTGGTATTTATCACATCATTGACGATCGATAGAAAATTATATCCTCTCTTTCAGGATGCCAGTGAATAGCTTGTAGCTGGTGTTTAAACAAGCGATGGGCCGGTAGTTCTTTGGACTTGACAAAACTCCGGTTTTAGGATTCTCCGTTTAAGAAAGTAGTAAATATACGAGATAGATTTTGTTGCGTAGAAGTGAACTTCTTCTTCCAACAAAAGTTGTTGATTTTGTCTGGCCCTAGCGCTGAAAAGTTTGTAGTTCTAGCGATAACTTTCTTCACTTCATCAATTGTAATTATTTTACACTTCTCTTCTGTACGTTGCGAGAATTGTGCCTGGCAAAAGTTACGAAACAGTGAGGTATCTGAAGCGTCTCCGTAGAATTTTTCTAAATCCACTTTACTCGCCTTTTCGTAAACTACGCAGTTCAGATTTCAGAGATCAACATTATTATTATTATCATAAAAAAAACAAAAACAAACTTTTTCACAGGCTTAAGATGGTTCTTGCCCAACTTGTCGATGGCATTTTTGGTTTAGAGTTCTATTTTTATATTTTTAGAATAGTTTTCAGGGGGCTGTCCCGGTATACATCATCAGTCACGGACGATGTTTACAATGCAATCAAGTGATCTGATGAGCGCAGTGTGCCCCCAACATATTGGACAAAGCCTGGGTTTTTACCCCATCAATGGCGGACTGGGTTGTAGTCAAGTACACGATAAAGGGACCTACAGCTTAAGGTGGGTTCCGAACCACCATAACCTTGGTAAAGGTACATAGAAAAATTTCCAGAGGTACCGGCTCAGGGATCGAACCCCGGACCTCTGAGGTGAATTCCGAGCGTCTAACCAACTGATCCACCGAGGCTCTTTATTATTATTATTATTGTTATTATTACCGAAAAGCCAGCTCTGGTTGCTCCAAGATATGATAAGTCAGATGTCGCATGCAAAAAAAAACACAAATATTCAAATGTCCTTAAAATTTAGAACTAATTACAAATTCTGATAAAGGGCCTTAAAAACAGCGGTGCCGCACAGTCGGGAAAAATTGGACAAAATTTGCGCGTCGCCACAAATCTTTATTGATCCGAATGAAATTTTGTTTGAATATTAAGAAGACAGTCCTCTTTAACACTCAACTGTAGAAAAGACAACAAAATTATTTTATTTTGTAAATACAGTAAGCCTTCGATAAAACGAACTTGAAGGGACCAGGAATTTGGTAGTTCGTGTTAAAATATTTCGTGTTATCGGGGTGGTAATTTAAATGGCCGAAAAATACTTAATAATATATATATTAATTACATTTCAATCTCTAGCCTGAAATAGGTACATGTAATTCGTCAAAGCTTAAAAAAGTGTGCTGGAAGAGAAAGTAACAAAAGATACAGGTTCAGGGAAATCGTGATAACTCAAAAAAGTATAAAGAGATCTTATTTAATACCGTGCATATTTAAGGGCAAGGTATCCTGTAACCTTGAATAACTGGTATTATTCTTAAACATTTTTTAACCTTGAAAACCTGCAAATCTCCTTGAATTTTTTACAAAAACTTGTAATATTTTTTTTCTTCTTTACAAACAGTTATTTGATCGAAATTGCAAACAGTAATTTAAATCTTGTAGTCTATTATGAGAGAAATATCTCGTTTAGAAGAAATCTTGCTACTGAAATGTTTTTTAATTGTCAAGATATAATTTATCTTTCACTCATTACAGAATCGGTTTTACAATTCGGTTTTTGAGTTACACAAAATTACAAAATATTACTTGAGAATTTTAAAAAGCGCATAAAAAAAATTTCTGAAATTTCAAAAGTTTTTAAACAGATTAAAAATAATTTTATGATTTCAAATAAATACAAAAGATTTCAACAAGATTTCACAAATGTTTCAAAGATATTATAAAAATTTCATGATTATTTTAGAGAAATACAGGAATTCCAAAGGTTTCAAAAAGAATGCAGTACACCAGATTTAAAATATTTCAAAATATTCCAAAGATTTTAAACGATTTCAAATATTTTAATCATTTTGTACGAATATGTTAAATTGTTTTAGAAGTTTTATATTATTTTAAACAAACACAAAAGATTTCACAAAGAAGAATTAAAAAAACTTTTACAAAGATTTCATACAATTTTTTAAACATTTTAAAAAAATTTGACAAAGATTCAAATTTCAAGCATTTTCAATATTTTATATATTTTAAATTTTTTTTAAGAGATTCCAGCATATTTTACAGAAATTTCAAGATTTTATAAAGATTTCGAGGATTTCAAAGTTGAGTTATATTTTCAAAAAAGGAAGAATTTATTTATGGTTCTGCTTTCTTCAAAAATTGTTGGTTATTGAAAAATGAAATAACTCATTTTTCACATTTATAACAGATGGTTATGCATCTCATTATTTGATGTAAATAAGGGTACCTGGAAAAACTTGATTCCTTGACCTGGAAAACCTGTAAACCCAATTTTTAATCTAACTTAAAAGTGGAACCCCAAGCTTTGATTCAAGGAAACAATTGGAAATCCCCTATAGAAGCATTGCAGGGAAAGTATATTGTATGTTGATATTAAAAGAGTTGAAAACCGTTAAAAAATATGGTATGTACACTACTTGTCATACTGCATTCAAGTTACGGTAACGATTCATTACTCTTAGAGACTGGCACTAAACGGATAGTCATACATGTATAAAATTTGCCAAAAATATGAGTGGGGATATTAATATTATTGGTTTTCGGGTAGAGATTACAGAACTCGGATTCGTCCTTCTATAGAAATCAGATTAAACATACCTGCGTAACAGTTTCGAGACGTTCCATAGAGTCATAGGCATAGATCATAGGGTGCTCCGACGTTCATTATAAAAATGATTCACCAAGGAGCATAAACGTGTTCGTGTTATGTGGAAAAATAGAAGGAAGTTTTTCGAAGTTCGTACTAACCGAAATTTGTGTTAACCGAATAAAACTCCATAAGGCCGTATATAACCCTGTCGGGACGGAAATTTCTGTACGTGTTAACCGTGTGTTCGCCTTAACCGAGTTCACGTAAACTAGGGTTTACTGTATACATATAGAAGGATATATCTTTTTACTGCTTATGTGTCAGTCATAACGCATAGAAGTTAGAAAACGACTAAGCTGAAACTAAACAACTTTAATTCAAACAACATACCACAAACCGCAAGCCCACAAACTCCAAGCCCACAAAACCCAACCCCATATATCCCAAACCTAAATATCCTAAGCCTACAAATCCCAAGCCTACAAAACCCAAGTCCACAAAACCTAACTGCACACAATCCCAAGCCTAAAAAACCGTATCTCATAAAACCTAATTTCACAATTCCCAAATCACATATCCGAAGCCCACAAAACCCAAACTCGCAAATCCCAAGCTCACTTATTCTGAGTTCATAAAATCAAACCTAATAAAACCGTAACCTACAAAATCCAGGGCGTACATAGTCGAAGCGCAATCCCACAAAGTCCATTGCTCAAATTTTAGGCCCAAAAAAGATAATAATACTTTACTAATACTAAGTATTTACTAATACTTTGTTCCAAAGAAATAAGAAACTTATCCCATGAGTTTTTTTTATCCTAACAGAGGGGCGATGCTTTTGTGCACAATGAGTAGTAATGCGAGACTCATCCCTTGTTTGCCACTCCTAATTCCATGTTTTATTCATGCGAAAGTGACCCTTCATTGTATACCCACTAAAACCGTTAACTGTTTTTACATTTTGCTGTTTTAATATAGTACTGTATGTTCTGTAGGTGGAATTTTGTACCATCGGTATTTGGGAACATATAATTTAGCTGTTTCATGTCAAATTATTTTTATTTTATCAACACAAATTTCTTGCTTCTGTAAAATAACTTGCAGGACCGTATGTAATCGTAATATAATTTCTTCACCTACTTAAGTAATTTTTGATACTTTATCTACATGGCTAAAGAAAGCGCTGCCAACATTCCCAGTATTTTTTGTACCTGTACCTTGTTTCATGATATCAACGTTAAATGTGATTGTTTTTTTAACATCTTCTACTAATGTGAAACCCTCTTGATTATTCTATTGCCGACCTACAAATTTTATGTTTGTTAAAGAAAGTAAAGATATTGTAATAGAAAATCGTAAATTTTATAATTCAATAGTTCAAACTATATAGCTATATTGATCAACATTTCACAATATAACAAGCTATGTGAAATTTGTCTTAAAATGTAGCATGATTAGTAGAAAAGTGGGGAAATACTCGATGGATCAAAATTTTCTATTTACTAAAAGATTTGTGGAGTTGGACCTAAGTATGTAAATGATATATCAAGAGTGTTATTGCTTCAATGCAAAAATGAATTTTACAAATTTGGATTTTCTATCTTACATAGTTGAATTAAATTTATGTTGTATGTATTAAATATTTCTTCCAACATGGATTTTAAAGAAGGATTAGCATCAGGTGTAAATAACCAATTAAAAGCGGAGAGAAAAAAGTAAAAGATATTAAAGAAACAATTGCATTTAACACATGATGCAGAGAAACAAGGTACAATATATACTGGGAATGTTATCAGCGAATACAAAGTATTCGATATTAACAGTAAGTCACGAAAAACCAACACAAAAAAACTTCACAATAAACCTTAACCTTAAACAATTCCTTTAAGCTTTGTAGGCTTTGAATATTAGGTTATGTGGGCGTGAAATTTGTGGTTTTGGATTTTGTGGGATTAGGCTTTTAACATGTAGGCCCTGGAGTTTGTAGGTTTTGGTTTCATTAGTTTTGATTTTGTGGGCTTAGAATTATTAAGCCTTGAGTTTGCGGGGTTAGGTTTTGCGCGCTTCGATTTTGTGTGCTTGGAATTCGTAGGCTTCGCATATGTGGGTTTTGTGGGATTGGGATATATAAGCTTAAGGGTTGTGAAATTATGTTTTGCGGAACAGGGTTTTGTAGGATTGAGATTTTGTGGAATTATGTTTTCTGGAATTGGGTTTTGTGAGTTTGGGATGGTTGGGTTTGGGATATGTGAGCTAACGAATTGTGAAATTAGGTTTTGTGAAATTAGGTTTTGTGAAATTAGGTTTGGTGGACATGGGTTTTGTAGGCTTGGGATTCGTGAGCTTGGGATATTTAGGTTTGGGATATGTGAGGTTGGGTCTTTTGGGCTTGGAGTTTGTGTGCTTACGGTGTTAGGTACGTTGTTTGCATTCAAGTAGTTTAGTTTAAGCTTAGTCATTATGATTTCTGTGCGTTATGGCTTATAAATACGGAATAAAAAGATATACGCTTCTATATGTATATTCCTGAAATCTATATGTATATGACTTGGTTTCGATCGTACATCGGTGATCTTCTTCAGGTTTTTAAAATGTTGCCAGTGTTTACCTGTTTTTATTTACATTTTTTTAAGCACGCAACTTACAACCATTGTTTTTATTATAGGAAGATAGGCCATAATTTTAAGTAAAGACAGTTTGATATAAGTTATTAAGTAATTGTCAAACTTGACTCCGTCTGCAGGGCGGACTTTTTTGCATCAATATTTCAAATTTTATAATACGTCATTCTTTAGCTTGTTTCCCATATCGCCACGCATACGGACGTCATACTGTGAGGCCTCACAGTTGATTCTAAATAAATAAATAGACTAGTTATCAACACCAAGCTATTACTTCGTTACATCATATATTACTGTTATAGAGGAGAGTCTTCTTAGTATTTTAACAAAATTTCATTAGGATCTGTTAAGATTTGTGGCGGCTAGCGAATTTTGTCAATTTTCCCCAATTGCGCAACGCTGCATTTTTTAAGTCCCTTTATCAGAATGTGTAATCACTCTTGAGTTCTAAGGATGCACGGTTGAATATTTTTGTTTGATTTTTTGCATAGGTAATCTAACTGATCATATATCGGAGCAAGCAGAGCCGGGCATATGACTGACTGATTTCTGTTCAAAATTGAACTCGGTGACGTGCAATGCAATAATGAGTATCTCGACTACTATAATTAAGGAACCAATTTTTCAATCCTAATTTTCTCTGTGTATATAGTCCATAAGAGATGGCAAAAAAATGGTGTCACGATCGCCTAATTCATCGAGGAAATGTAGATAGCATGTCTATGCTGGTGGTCCAAAAATGAATTGTAAATTATTTTTGACTCTATTGGGCAAGCCACTCATAAAAAGTTTTCATTTTCGGAGAAAGAAAATTAGTAAAGCCCATTCAATTAATATGGGGAGATTTTAGAGTTTCGAAAAACTGAACTAATACTTTAGGGCTTGATCGAAACGTTCGATTCCCGCCTCGCACTCTGAAAGAGCCTTGGTGGCCCATGCGCTGAACACTAGCCTAGCAAGAGAGTTGTTCATCTCCGGAGAGTCGTGGAACCGGTACCTCTAGAGAAAAAAGTTCTTTAAGTACTTAAGGCTATTGCTCTTGGTAGCTCGGAACCCACCTTAAACTGTAGGTTTAACTTACCACCAAGTAAGTGCGTGGGAGGTGTGTAAAGGATAGGAAAGAAGGTGCAAGAAAAATGTAAACCCTTAGGGGACACATTAGAAGCTTTCAACTAAACTCTGGTTATTAACCCACACTCACCCTTCTTCTTGATTACCCCTAATATGACCCAAACATCAAAAAAGTACTTTTTAGTATTTTTAGTATGGTTTTATTTCGAACGCACTCCTCTTGAATCCCTAAAAAACTTGGTACATTTCGATCAAAACATGAAGTATGAGTTCAAATTTTAAAAAATCCAAAATTTTCTCAAGCTGATTAAATGTAAGTTTGAAGTGCCCGGTGGCACGTGTTAATATTAAAATTTTAAAAAAGAATTACTAATTTTTTATCGCCGGAAATTTAAAAGTCAACAGTATTAGATAATAACATTAGACCATGCAATTTTTTTTTGTTAATTCTATTATCAGGTAAATATAACTCATTTTAGAAGCATACATATATGAAGTAGAGTGGCAAGTGTACTAGCCTGGCGTATTACAAACTGAAAGGCACTAAATGTAACGTTCCATAAAGAGATTCACACGTAAAACTATTGTGCATGAAAAACTATAATTGCAAATCTCATTTAAGTGATGACTTGCTCAATGAAAGAGGAAATCGTTGCTGAAATTAAAAACGCTATAGTTTCCCCGATACAAATTGATTCTACGCAAGTCAACACGTAACTATTTAATAATCTATTGCTACATACATGCTCGTGAAACTGTACCAGAAGGATTATTAGCTGTTAAAATAACGGTACATCCTTTCCTACTAATGGAGATAGGAGCCTTATAATTTACAACAATAGGTTTACGCAATTTTTTAAATGGTTATTATGCAGAATGATCTCCTGAATCCGACGGTACACGGTACTTTAGGAAATCTATAGTCATTCTCAAAATGTTGTACATCAAAATGCTGTATCTTCTAAAATTGCAGAAAATTTAACACATTTTTTTGAGAAAAAATTTGGTGTTTTTGAAGTCAAAAACGAGTTTGTTTAATTTGGTGAAACAAAACTCTGACTCAGATAGAATCTGTTTCATATACGCAGTATAATTGCAGTTATTTTCTATGTATGTTGCTCACTATAATTTAGTTAATTTACGTTAAACTTTTATTATGTCTATAGAATTAATTGTACATTTTCAGAATTATTTGATTTGATCCTATATCGACCTTTATTTTGTTTCTACGACATTTTTTAGCAGGCAAAGGGTGGTACGGCAAAAGGGCTATGCTCGTATATAAAGTAGAACATTATTTTGTAACCAGAGAGAAAAAAGCGCTGGCATTGCTGGAATTTTGGTTTATTTGCTTATCAATGCGAAAATAAACATCAGGACCCTTGGGATGTGTTGTCTTATTTTTAGAGTTAATCGAGCATTAATCGAGGTAAAGCAGATGAAGCCGCCAAGCCTATATTCTATTTGTTTCTTCCTTAAGCTGTGTTAGTATTAATGCTTTATAATCCAAAGATGAATGAACTTTTGTTATTTATTCAATTGTACATGCTTATATGGTCAAATTTTTGTGTAAATGAAAATTTTCTCTCGATGAAACGGCACTGAAACTGCACGGTTAAAACGGCACTGGGTCGTCAGTGCTGTTTCAGTGACTATTTGTGCCTGCTCACGTAACAGGCGGGAAGTGATTTTGCATAAATGGCAGCCATCAACCCTAATTGCTTTTTAAAATTTTCTTCAAATCATGAACACTTCTCTTAAAGTATGAATTTTCTCATTATATATATTTTAGAATTATAAATTATACATTAATAAACTATTTTGGACTTTAATTGAAAAGTATAGTCTGTTGAGGCGTATCTCATTCCATTTACGGAATACATTATATTCGTTACAAATCTAAACTTCTACAAAAAAGTGAAATATCTAAAATTATGGAACCCCGTAGATTTTGAATTTCTAACTTCCTAAGAGGTAATCTTAAAAATTTACCAATTTTAATTTGACATTCCTTTCATCTGGCCTACTTAGTGATCTAGTTTCCAAGTATAAGGGGATCTTCTGCTAGCATTTAAAACTGAAATCTGATTAGCTTTAAACGAGCAGTATTGACACGGCACTGGGAAGAACCGTTTGAGTGCCGCTCAGTCAGCAGAGAGGAGGAATGAGGGGAGCAGAAGGAGGAGGAGCAGAAAGAGTCAGCTTACTTGTGGCAACATTAGAATTAGGTTCGCAAAGACGCTTTCCCTGATTAGGATTAAACTTAAAGAGATTTGTGAGACATTAATTTTTCCTCTCTGTTTTTCTCTCTATATCTCTCGTGAATAACTTTCTCCAACGGTCATTCATTCAAATGTGTATTTCTTATAAATTAATTTACACTCAGTTCAAATTTTCTAATGCTGGATTATTGGTTGCAAATTATTTACCGTTGAGTTCATTTTTGCCATTTTAAAACCTATTTGTTTTGGAATAATTTTTTTTTGGGCCTTGATAAAATTTCAGTAATTATATGGTGTCTATATTAATAATGAAGTTTAGGTATTTATTTGTCGTGCTAATATTCCGTTTCTTTCAAACATTGTTACAATAAATACTTTTCAGTACTATCAATTAGTGGTACGAGTTATTTTAAAGTAACTTGCAGTGGCGTCTCCTCAGGCACCTTGTGCCCGTTACCAGACATTTTCACTGGTCTTTTTTAATAACATTTTCTGGTTAAAATGGTAAGTATCCTAATTACTTAGGAAATCCTTCATAGGTTTTGGTGAAAAAGCAGAAAGAGCTTATTATTAAAATTTATTTATATGCATTGCTTATAAATATTTTTCAGGTTCTTTTGCAGAATTAATGAGACTACTATCACTCGCATCAAATTTTTTCTGCATGTTTTTACATGTGACACATAGTTTAAATTAAAAAAATAACGCCGAAAATGTTTCCAATAAAATTTATTTGAACCCGATTTTAGCCTACAATCATTAAAATGTTCAGATATTTTTTCAATCAGCTAAAATCTGTGTTTTGAAGAATAGAGTCGGTCGTTCGGACGGATACATTTACTTGTCTTGGATCACAAGAAATTCCCATTCTTAAAATATTGGAACCAGTTAATAAAAAGGAAAATTTGGTACTATATTCAAAAATTCTGTCGTTTTAAATTGGTTGAAAAAGTGAGTGTTAGCGCTGAATCAATTCTGATGCGACAGGGTCCAAATAAATTGCGAAATCTCTAGTATACTAAAATTTTATCATTAAAATTTAATTAATACAGATTAAGGTTTTTACAAGGCAGTTTGAAAACTTTTCTGCACGCGGAAGGGGTTTCGCGATGGCAGGAATTCTGGTTTGTGTTGGTATTACGTGCAGTTGGAAGGAAACCGACTTGCTGCCTTAAATGGCAGCTGGACACTCTAGGACTCTAAAGTGCTGTCAGAATGCACTGGTGGTAAAAGTAGAATCTGAATACTGATGTAACCTGTGTTTGCTGGAATTTTAAATTGACATCAAAATGCAAGTTGAGATTTTCATGCTTTTTTGCTCATTTATTACAAGTCGAAATGATTGGGGAATGCAATAATAGCTAGCAACGCTCTTTGAGTAGTAACTCGCGTTAGATACGACGTACAAAATGACGTAACAAAATACGTAACTTTGTATCCCGACTTGCGACATCCTTTGTATCTCGACTTGCGACATCCTTTGGTACGTTCTTTTGTACGTCATTTAGTATGTCCTTTTGTACTTTCTTTTACACGTATTTTTGAACGTTCTTTTGTATGTCCACTTGTTCAAGTAGCCCAAGCACGTTCTGTTGGGGGCCTTCGTCGGCTTATACCGATAAAGTGCACTTTATTCTTCGCTGAAAATGCGTATACATGCGCGTGTTTACTTGAAACCACGCGCACTACTCTGTGCGTTACTTATCTCTTTAAACTAGCCTCGAACCTAAGATATAATTTAATCAGTTAACTCGATAACCATACTCTATTTATTTATATATTGTCTATACTCGACCGTGTGAATATTACTCTGCTCCAATGACAGATTCAGGGGGGGGGGGGTGTCTAGGGTGTTCAACCTCCCCAAAAATTTTAGCCTTTCGTATTAAAGGCTAACGCCGTTAAGCTACGCATGGGATGTACTTGTACATAAATATCCCCCCCCCCCCCGAAATATTTGTCTGCTTCGCTGCTTTTGTGCACAATATCCTAGATTTAGAAGTAGGTTTTTACTAGCTGGACAGCGTGACGCGTATTCGGGCCAGGGGTATCTCTCAACATTTTTTAACATTAGTGCAGTCTCCTACAGTGCATCGCACTAACAGGGGCGCTAGTAAAATCGCATTCAGTGGGACTCCGATGCTGTTTCGAAGTCGAAAATCGAACGAACCTCCCTTTCTATGTCTACACATTAGAAAAGAGTTCTCCAGTTTATCGAACATGATAACCTTCCTGGGATGGGATTATGATGCCCTTCTCCAATTTAATAGATCAAATCTGTCTTTTTATCATATACACGGGAAGGACACATCAAAATAAATATTTGTCGAAACATGCGGGCATATCGCACCCACACTACTGCTATATGTCAACTCTGCTTCAATTCAATGCTACGTCGTCCTGGCGGACGGAAGGGACTGAAGATAGCCTCTACAAAGTACCCTTAAGACAATTTAAAGAGTGTAACTACTGATCAAGGCAGTTCTGAGATCAGTATTTTTCACACATATTTAAAAATAAAAGTTTAAAAAATGCGGAAAATTTTTGTCGGAAAATATTAATAAATATTAAAGAACCATTTGTGCAAAGGTACAGAGTTAGGGGAAGAAAAAAATTTGTTCGTGAAAATACAGACGTTTGACTTATATCTTTCTTTGTCGGTAATCATGCAATCTGTATTTCCCACAGACCCGTAGAAGTTCGAAGTTGACTACTCGCTGCGCTAGTGCTGTTCTGAAACAGCTGATACGTATGTGAGACAAAATTGATTTATTTGCATTTCAAGTGCAAACATTAGATACTGCATTATTCGTGTATAATGGTCGTGAGCAATTTTTGTTGTTTAGACCCACTTTGATAAATATCAACCTCATAACTAGCCATAACAATATTATCATATTGGAAATTTCGTGCAGGGTTTTACAGCACAATCGGTATGGCTTTAAATTAGTAATTAAAAAAATTTCACAATTCTATATATTTAGGACCAGAGACAACTTTCTTCGTGCTTTCTATTTAGCGTGCCAAATTTTTAACACGATATTTCATTCCGTGTGGACGTAAGTTGGGAAAGAAAAGTACCGATATAGCTTCAAATTTGTATTTGCTTCTAATTTTTTTTCTTCAACATTTCGATCAGAACAAAGCAGACATGCACTTTATTGCCTCCTCTTTCATTTCTTTAACTTTTAGAGCGATACCTCATTTCGTTTATATGTAAGTTGGGAAAGACAAAATTCAGGACCAGCTTTGGTGACGTGACCCTCTCGGCACATGCCCTTAAAGACCCCACTGAGTTCCCCTTCGGTTCTTTCTTAAAAAACTAAAAAAATAGCAAGATCAACTTTTAAATTGTTAAAAATCGGATTCTACATTAAGACTTCCACTAAAAATTCATGAAGTAATCGGAATACTTTTTATTGCAGCGTTAAAAACTTTAAAAAATAAAACACCTGTCATTTACATGGGCCGAAGGCGGCTTCAAGTGCATATTCTTTTGGTAGAAGTTGGCAAGCCTTCCGTCGGTAACTTTAAGAATTTTGTCTGGATACTAGCGTCACGCAGTGAAAACCACAGACAACAACGCTGCGATGCAAGTGAGAGCAGGCCAGCACTGTCCTTAAGGTTACGAGACGAGATGTTTGTTAACGTTGGTACTCGCTGCATACAAAATTCAAGGACTGTAACGAAATTTTTACAATCTACTTGCTCTTTAAAAATGTTGGCTTCCTTTTTATGTTAATTTAATCATTACATTCATTTATTTACATTTATTTGCCAATTTTGAATTTTATTTTTAAACTTCGCGCTACTGCTAACTATTTTTAAACTTTAGAATTTTATTTTTAAACATACTACTTGAGCTATTATGGATACGCTTAAGGTAACCTTCAGCAGAAGTTAATGACACTTTAAAAAATTTTTAACGCTGCAAAAAAAAAGTATTTCGATTACTCCGTGAGTTTCTAATAAAAATTTTAACGCATAATTTGAATTTCAATATCATAAAAGTTTATTTTGCTGTTTTTTCTTAGTTTTTGAAGAAGGAAGCGAAGGGGGACTCAGTGGAGTCTTTAAGGGTACTATGTAGAGGCTCCTTTCGGTTCCTACGGTCTACCAGGGCGGTTACTCAAATCTTGTTGTGGGCTCCCCTTGCTGGCTACTTTCAGGTATCTCCACAATAGGACTTGATGAGTTGCATTGACGCAATGCGCCCGCATCTCTTTCCAACTATTCAAATTTTTTGACGTTCAAGTTTACTCTTCGTCTTCTTCTTTATTTATAATGTGTCATCTTAGTCTACTTATGCTATTTCATAACCATTACATACAATCCGTACACTTCTAATCTAGGCGAATTCCGTCTCCTTGTCGCTTCACTTTTTGTTCTCCAATTTGCCATTTTTTCACATGCATTCTGTCACCCCCCCCCCCTCGCCCCCTACACCCTCCAACTCCTTCATCCACTCTTCTCCTGATCCATCATCTCCTAGAATCTTAAGCACATTCTCTTTCCAGCCTCCTTTATCATCCATTCCTCTCCTACATCCTTTCTATATGTGCTCCCATGTTTCCGCCTCCCATTCAGATATTCTACACATTCTGTTCTCTTCCTTTTCCCAATACATCCCATCTATTACCTCGTTTCCCAATCTAACTCTTGCTATTCTCGTCCACCTTCCCTCTCCCCATCCATTTTTTAAATACTTTGGTAAACTTTCCTTTTTATGATCTTATACCACTTATTGTATTGTGATTCTTCATAGTTTATTTCCATGCCCTCTTTACCGCTCTAATACTTAATTTATCTCTTTGTGCTACTTCTCTAACCATATATCCTGTCATCCTCTAATCTACCCCTAATTTCCACCCTATATACCTTTCTTGTAAACTCTCAATATCTTTCCTTTTTTTCCATCCCCATATCTCTGCCCCATAACTTAATATCTAACATTACAGCGTATCAAACAACCAAATTCTCATTCTCCGATTTTGTTAACCTTCTCATTCCTATTCCCATATCTGTTTAATTAAACCTTCTGTTTTTTACCCTTTTTCTTAATATGAGCTCTACTATCTCCATTCTTTTGCCAAAAATATTCAAAATATTTTAATTCCTTCGTTTCTTCTATCTTCAGTCCCTCCCATCTCCCCGTCCATTCTTTATGTCCCCCTCTCCTTTTCTAAACCTCTTTATCTTTGTCTTTTCTACATTTAAATTTAACTTTTTCCCATCTAAGTATTTCTCTTATCCTGAAATTAAGCCCGCTATACCTTCTTCATCCTCTGGCATCAGCACTATATCATCTGCGTATGCCAGCGTATACATCTTGTCCTTCCCTATCCTAAGTCCTCCCCAACCTTTTCTGCTCACTTCTTCTTCCAAGTCTGATATTAATATATTAAATAAAATTGGGCTTAGAGGACATCCTTGCCTCACTCCTCTACCTTTACCCTGCTTTTTGTCTCTCTAAAAATTATCGCTACTCTCTTTATTAACCGCTCCCTTATCCCCATATCCACTATAACTTTTTCTATTTCACCTCCGTTTAATGAGTCAAACGCTGCCTTTAGGTACACGAAAATTGCTATAATTGCCTCTTTTTCGCTTTTAAACCTCTTATTTACTAGAGAGTTCACAAAACATATGTTGCCCATCACCCCCATTTCTTTTCTAAACCCCGTCTGATACGGTGGCTCTATTTTGTTCCTCAAATTCTTTCTTCAATCTCTCCGACAAAAAAGTTACATATACTTTATACAGTGTTGGAATCAGCGTCACTTCCCTTTAATTTTTTATCTCCTCTTCTTTGCCTTTTTTCACTATTGGTATCACTACTCCTTCTTTCCATAGCTTTGGTCACCCCTCTCCTGTCCATACTCGATTACACATTATCCATGCCCAATCCTCTAGTTCTGTCCCTCCATATTTCCATACTTCACCTGGAATCTCATGTATACTAGGTGCCTTTCCATGCTTCATTATTCCTGACACCTTGACTATTTCTTCCCTTGTTATGTCCTCTTCCTCATTTCTTTCTCTACTATATTTTCCTGCCATCCTAACTTTTCTCTCCACTCCTCTTAGCAAATCCAAAAAATATTTTTTCCATTCTACTATTTCAATATCTTCTTTTACTCTTTTTCTTCTTCTTATTTCTCCATTTGACACCTTCCATACCTCTTCTTCCGTCCTAGCCTTTTTCCGTCTCTTCCTCAACCCTTTTATCCCTTTTATGATTTGTTCCACCTCCTTGTCCACATTTCCCTCTCCCATTTTAATGTTTCTAACATTTTCTCTAAGCCGTTCTTTTCCTTGCCTTAACCAATCCCCTTTTTCTACACTCTTTACCTTTGTCCCCTTGTTATGCATATTCCTATTACTTTTTGCTCCCTCTAATGTCAATTTTAAGGGAAAGTGATCGGAATCAATATAATTATCTACCTCTAATTTCTTGACCTTCTCTCTTGCCTTATTATCCACTATCACATAATCAATTACCGTTCCCCTTTCTCCTCCTAACCGTGTATATTCTCCTTCCTTGTCTCCCTCTAAATTTCCATTGAGGATAAACCATTGCAACTCCCCCACGCTCTTTAACAACTTCCTTCCCTTCCCATTTAGTACCTTATCTTTTGATTTTCTTCCACTATCTTCTCCCAATTCCGTTCCTCCCCTATCTCCTGTTCTCGTATTCAAATCCCCACATATTATAAGCCTTATCTCTTCTTCATTTTCTTCCATCATTTTTTTTCGAATGCTCTACTTTCTCCTGCATATCTCCGTTCACATAAGCCTCCACTATCTCACTATCTTCCACTTCTCTCCTCCCGTTTTTACCTCTTCTAGTATTCATCCTTGTTTTTTTCCTCTCTTTCTTATCTTTTCCTGTTACACATGCATTTCTCACTCCCACCACCAATCTTCCCATTGCTCTGCCCTTTTTATTCTTCCTCTTTGCATTTTGAACTGGTCATTTGTAACCTCTTGGTAATCTTCTCCTTAGTCTTTCCCATCTTATCTTTCTTTCCAAGCCCTCTATGTTCCAATAAAATATGCTCCATTTTTCCCTACATTCATTTTTGTCTTTTTTATCCTTTTACTATTTCTTATTTTCCTATCTTCCGTTCCTTCCTTTTAGTTTCCCTGTACCTCATTTTTTACTAACTCTTTCTTTTCTCGATCCCAATCCCACCATTCTCCGTCTATCTGTACTGTCCCATATTTAACCCATGTTCCTCTTCCCTTTTTTCTTTCGTCTTCCGCTATTTTACTTAACTTATACTTCATCTTCCTTTTTGCCCATGTCAAATCATCCTCTATTCTCTCCTAGCTTCCATATAAAATCCTCTTCTTTGTCATCACTTCTCCTTATGTTCCCATTTCTTTTGTTTCACCAGTACCCTTCTCTCCCATCTTCGCTCTTCGTTTCTTACACTTCGCACTTCCTCTATCTCTACCTTAGCATCAATCCTTTTTAGCATTTCTTCGACTCCTTCCTGCATCTTCTTCACCTCTAATCTTATGCACTGTATCACTATTTTTCTTTTTCTTCCATCTCTCTCTTTCTTTTCTACTCTGGCTTTTTGCTCTTAATCTCTCCTTTTCTATAGTTTTTTTGTACTTCCCCCTTGTTTTTCCTGTCTTTGATCTCCTCTTTCAGTGTACCAAAAGCTCCCTGCTCTAAATCCGTTTTTTCCTCGATTGTACTTTCTTCGCTAACCATCAATCTAATTCAAAGTTTCCGCCTTCTATCCTTCCCTGCTTCTATCAATCGTCGCGTTCTGGTAAATTTGCTTCACACAAATCTGTCTCAATCCTCAAAAATATCATCAAGCCCTTTCAAATTTCACAATCCCTCAAGTAATCTCTTAGATTCAAACCCTTATCTACTCTTCCACAATCCACTGACCTCAAATTTCACGACGATTATCAGAAAAATTCAGCATCAATAATTCCTATTACCTTACACTTTCATGCCGGAAACGGAAGTCACGTTCAAAGTTTACTCGTAATTGAAAATTGACATACCACACTTTGAAGCATTGACGTTGTGCCGATACTGCGTCAAATTATCAAGTCCTATTGTGGAGAGACCTTTATACCTCATCTAGTCGGCTTGGACTGGCTTGCAACGATTTTACTATTTAATTGAACAAGTTTTTAAAAATAAAAAATAACACTAACAGAATAAAATTATATTTTCCAAGTTATAAGAATAAATTAGGTTCCATCCCCTGTAATTAGTAGTATTGTTTAGCCCTCATCGTGCAGCCATCTTACTAGCTGACTTCAAAGCCTCAAATACAGTCAGACCTCGAGCCTATCAACCACCGATATCGTGAACTTCTCATCTGGTACCCCCACCACTAATCGCACTGATTTTTTTGACGTTTGCGAAAATGATGCGCAGAGATTCAAATCAATTGCCGTTATTGATTGCTGCGATACTGTGTCTGCTGTCAAAATTATTTTGACATAGTGTCCTGAAAGAACAATTTGGCCAGCAATTTGATGGTTAATGTCCTGTATCATCTTTCTGGAGTACTTCGTAGGCGTAAGTATGTCATAATTCGATATTTATAGCCGCCTCCTTATATATAAAGTCAGAATGTGACAATTCGCCTGTAGATTATCATCCTTCAGGGTAATCTCAGGTATAATTTACCCCCTTATCAATTGCCCTGACTGACATTACCCTTACCCTAGTTGACTTTACCCCAAATTAATGATACCTGCAACACTTTTTACCCTTAATTTTTTCTGTGAATGTACACTAAGTGTCCCTCCCCAAGTTCATTCTCCCTGATATATGTTGTAGTAATCGAAAAACTAAGCTACACATGTTTTTTTATCTGCGGAAAAACACTTGAAGGGAGTGAAACAACCCTTAAAGATGGGGGTCTCAAGTGTCGATTCAAGATGTTCGACCTAACCTGCTGGAAAAGTTTCCTCGTGATGAAAGACGAATAACGTAATTTTCTACAATAAAAAATATACATACACA
>JAAAKG020208308.1:0-22817 GCA_010014905.2 Druon quercuslanigerum | reverse complement strand
GAATAATTCTAGTTTTTATTAAAATATAAAGTAGAAATTATTTTAATATCGACCAAGTTAAGAATATTCTATAACAGAAATCAGACTAGATGCAAAATAATTTTTTATAATTTAAAATTAAATTTTATCTTTAAAACAGATCTTTCTCTTTTCGCTTAACTGGGAATTGAACCACAGTAAAACACCTGAGTAAAAATTAGCGTTATTTTCTTGAATTCTGGTTCTAATTCTGATCTCTCTAATAGCTTAATGGAAAAGTACCTGACTGGAAATCAGAAGTTCGATAGTTCGATTCCCAGAGGAGAGAAAAGAGAAAGAAAATTTTTTTTAAGAAAAATTTTAATTCTAAATTTAAACATATTATTTCCCATCTAGTCTGATTAATACATTAAGTATTTTTTGTTATTGAAGACTCTTAACTTGATCGATATTGTGCATTTTCTGCCTCCATGATTTTGGAGGGTTATCTACTGTCGGTAAAGTACCATTCGCTGATGGTATAACAGATTCCTTTAAAATAATTATTTGTACCATTAACAACTAGCTAAAAATTAGCACTATTTTCTTGAATTAAGGTTCCTATTCTGATCTCTCTAACAGCTTAATGGAAAAGTACCTGGCCGGTTATCAGAAGTTCTGTGGTTCGTTTCCCAGTGGAGCGAAAAGAGAAACATCTTTTTTTTAGACAAAATGTAATTTTAACAATTTATTTTTTCTGGTATATTAAATTCTTTTCTCGATTGTCGACCTTAAAGTTTGACGTACTGGATTGATTTGATCAGATCGAGTTTTGGAATACTATTTTTAGGCCGTGAAAAAAGAACGAGTAAGTTTATCAGCTATTTTGGATAGAAATTCCAAAAGTTAGTGCATTTAAACAATTTTTCTTACCAAGTCTTTCCAGTTTCAAAATTTCTAAATCTTCTAAAAATCAGAATTTTTAAGATATTTAGAGAAAAAACCAAACTGTTATTAACTCGAACTCATATGCTTTCTCAATATATGAAAAATTTACAAAAATTTTTGTCTTAAAATAATAATCTCAACATTACAAAATTTAGCTTTCACAATTTTATTTTAATTGTAAATTAATTCTAATTGTAAATAATTGTAAAATAAGTTTAATAAAATTTATTTCATGAGGAATTATCTCATGATATTGACCCCTTGACCCGAGGGTTAAACATGGTACAAAAAGACGTCGTAGAATTTTAAATAAAAACTTTCTTCTCTATACATTACAAAAAAATTTGTAAATAGTTGGTGATTTAAAAGATTTTTGCTTCATTTTTGTGCCATGTTTGACCTCCGGAAAATATATTTCCGGAATGCAATTTTAAAAATATATCCATTAGTTAGTAAAATAATATAAAAAATACTATGCATTGAAAATTATACTGAAAACTTAAAAATGTATATTTATCCGTTGAAAATTATTTCTTCCATGGAAAATTACAGTACTTTACAGAAAATTCAATTTTCATCTGAAAATTCACTGTGGCATTTTTGGTTAAATACTTATTCAAAAAATTTTATATTTATTTTTAAACTTAAAAATTTAACAATCTTGTTGAAATTTTTTAGAAAAATTATCGTCTTATTTGAAAATTCGTTGATTGGTTAATAATTAACTTTTTTGTTTAAAATTCAATTTTTTTCGTTGGAAAAACATTTTCTTACGCTACAAATTTACGTACGATTTGTGGGTGGAATTTTTTTGATTTGATAATTTAACAATTTTGTTGAAAATTTGTGGTTTTTTTTTATCATAATTTTGAAAAATCACGTCAGATTTTTAAAAAGTTCATTACAATCTTCTAAATTTCCCAAGCATTTTATCAATTTTTTTTTCCTCGATAAACCTTTCGAGTTTCTTTTAAAGCTTCTAAAGTACATCCTACGTCGTTTCTAAAACTCTTCAAAAGTTTAAATTCTTGTAGAATCTCTTTAAATTGATTAAATCTTTTATAAATTGACTCGATTATGAAAATAATTTTTTTTCTTCTTATCTTGTCAGACCTTCTAAACCTTTTAAACTTTAAAAATTATTCAAATTTTTCCGGATTTTTTTCTCTGTAAAATTGAAACAATTGCCTTTACAATTCTTTGGATTCTTTGATAATTTTGAAAATCTTTTGAATTGTTTTAAAGTAATATCATAAAATTGATTTTTTAAAATAAAAAATTATTCTGAACATTCCTAGAAATCTAAAAGAATTTTTTTCAATTTCGTGAAACCTTAAAAAATGCTTCAAAAACCTTTAGAGTTTGAATTTTAAACGGATGTCTCCTATACGTATTTTGTGGTGCTGAATTCGAATCCGTTGAGTTTTTACCTCCAGCACGTCAGGATTTTTGTGCTAATTCTTATTTTGTACAAACAAGCTTATACCCCAAACCCAAAAACCCCAATCCTACCAACCCACAAACCTCAAAACCACAACCTCCTAAACCCAAAAACTCACTAACCCTAAACGCACAAACCCTAAACCTATAAACCAGAAACGCACAAAACCTCAAACATAAAAACTGCAAATCCATAAACTCCAAACTCACAAATCCTAAGCCCTTAAACCCCAAACCCACTAATCTTACATCTACAAACTCACTAATCCCAAATCCACAAAGCCCCAACCCACATGCCCATAAATCGTAAACCCTTAAATTTCAAACCCACAAATCCCATGAACCTACAAATCTCACAAAAGTACAAATCCACATGTGCAAATCCTAAACCTACAAATTCTTGGTGTTCAAACCTAGAAATCCCTAACCCACAAACCCTAAACCCACAACTCCCAAACATACCAATTCTAAACCTACATACCCTAAATCTACATACTCCAAACCCACAAACTGCAAACTCACAAACCTCAAACCCGCATACCCGAAAACCTGTGAGATAAAGTAAATTCGTTGATATTGTAACTAATATACTCGCTCTTTGCCGGACCCAGGAATAAGCAACGAGGAGGTGGCGAAATACTATTCCCTTCTTTGTACTTTTGTTGTTTTTTTGTTTCTTTATTTATATTTTTGTTTTGATCTTTATTTAATTACTTACATTGATGTGACTTTTCTTTTTTGACGACTTTTGGTTTAATGCATGAAGCCCCAGCAGTAGTCTGCTAACATGAATTCATCCCAAACTCCTTGTCATCTCTTCTCAGCGCCTTTCAAGTCTTGATGCATTCTTTCACCCTGTTCCTCACTAAAGTCACCCAAATTTTCAGAGGAGTATTCAATATGTGAATCTGAAAAGTGTAATTTTAAGTAATTCTTAAATTAAATTTTAAATAACTGAAAGCGGATACCATTTTCTCAACAACTGTTTTGTAATTTAGAGTTTATATTTCTCAATAAAGATATACTCACCTCTCTGAAACTTTTCCACGCATCCTTTTCTGTATCTGTCATTAGTTCTTCAAAATATTCATTTTTAAACAGATCTCTTATTTGTGAACCTTCAAATACACTGTAACATTATCTTCCTATTACCCGGGTTTTTTTTATCTTTTACAATATTCTCAAGTTATTTATTATTTCAGTTGGCTGATTTGAAAAAAAGATCTTAAATTTTACCAAAAATTAAATTAGTTTTTGGTAATATCAGTGTTGCATTTTAAACTTATCTCAATGATATTTATTTGCCCAGTCAATTGCAACCAACAACGTGAATTGGTCTCAATACTGAAAGGACCTTAAAACTAGCCCTAACCATTCTATAACTAGACTTGAAGAATAAATGAACTATGAACTGTGAGTTCACTCAAGCGAGATGTGATTGCGTATTTTAAATGTTATTAACTTATTAAAAAGAACTGGATTGGATTCTCCTCCAATATAAGTTAAAGGCAAGATCTTTCTTTGCACAACGAGGTCATTATCGTTAAATAAAGTGCAAAGTCGTTACAAGGAAGTCGCACACACCACGTGATCATTTAAAAAAACGCCCTCACGAAATGCAAACATGCACAACGAGGTCTTCTCTGAACATGGAGTGCAAATTCATTACAATCATGCATATACCAAAAAAAAATTAAATTCCCACAAACTGAGTTCTACTATGCTAATTCAAAATAAATCAGGATAGTATCCTCGAAATAACGTTAAGAATGATGAAGGAGAATCCTGAGTAGTAGCTTTCTTTGGATGATGCCTCTTTTTACTTCAAAGCTCTGTCTTAAGTGACAAGTAGTATGAGAGACCAAGAGGGTTGTTTCTTCGTAGCTCGTTCAATAAGAAGAGAGACCTGGTGCCGATTTCGGGATCAATATATAAGGTGCATTGATCCAACGCCATCCCCACTTATTGGCCGATGGCGCACGCAATCGATCGCATGATCGAACGATTCGGCTAATCCTCCCTTAGCTCTATCCGGCTGTCCACTTCCGGGTCAGAGGCGTATCAATATAAATGTTCGCCCGTAGCTTTATCATTTTATTTTAATTATGAAAATAGGACGGACCGTCTCAACACCTTCATTAATTTTTTCATCTCAGAGTTTTGGATATTTTTCAAAAAGTTATCTAAAAGCAACTCTATTCTGAACTTTCATGGCCTTAACAAGCTGTTTAATCAATCTTTACTTAATGTGAAGTGGAGGAAGCAATACTCTTTTAACAGGTAGTAAATTAAAAAAAAAAGTTTTCAGGGTCGATTTCTATATTGTTTCTACATGTCCACACTTTTATTTTGTAGTGCTGTTCACGTGCACGACTCTCCCACTCACACAAAGAACGAAGATATTTTTTAAAACCGCTCTGTTGCTTTAAAAAGACTGTTATAATTTTCAGGTGACCGCATACTAACCAGTTGTGCTAATCGCATTTCAATTTTTTTTTAAACGAATTCCAAACTTTCATATTCTTCTTTTAGAAGCGTGGAATGTGCTACTGGACGTTTCCATTATATAGATGAATCTAGAAAAAGTCGCCAATCTTCTGTATTTTAATTTATATATTAAAATTCACGAATCAATTTTTTACATGATTACAATGTACTAAATTCTTTTCTTTAGAAAAATATTTTTTCTTTTAATCTTAAAGCCGACAGCTCCGCATTCATTTTTAAAAGCCCCAAATCTCGAACAAAGATGCTTCCTTCAGATGTATTTTTATCTAATTCATCATAATTATCTTCAACAGGTTTTCGGAAGCTATTTTCAGGTTCTTTTATTTCATCAACATTTGTTAAATTAATCTTAGGATTTGAACTAACTTTATCTTCTGAAACTGGTAAAGGAAACCTTACTAAGGACACTTTTGGATTTTCGATAATATTAAAATTTTTTGAATTGTAACCAGTTGTATTGCAGAAACAGATATAACAATCTGTTTTTTGATTTTCAGCTTTTCTCCGGACCGTAGGAGCAAAAAATGTTTCGCATTTTTAAGTTCTATGTCATGGTTAAACATATGCGTTGACAATTAGAATATACAATCTTTGGAGTCCAATCGTTATCTAAATTTTCTTTTTATATATCAAAACACTTTTCATAAGATTCTTTTGTTCTATCGCTGATACTTCTTCGATTCCCTTCTTAATGTAACACCCACAGACAGCACAAAATGTATCTCTACCTTTACACCCACTGTAAGACATTATTGTAAGTACTAAGGTAAACAGAAAGAAAAGCAAATTTTAATCTTTATGTTTATCCTAAGAAATTATTTGCTGTTAGAGAAACTATTTGAAAATTTGGAACATACAATATATTATATTTAGAAATTGAAAGTGGAAATTAGTTATGCGAAGCAGCAACAGTTATGCAAAGAATAGAAATACAAGTTCGTGCAATAGCATTTAAAAAGATCTAAAATATCTGTTTATGTAAAGTCATTGTTAAAAAAAAAACAAAGGAATCCCGAAATGCAGGCTTACTTAAGCTCGAAAACTTACTATGTGATGAAATCGCATATGGATTAAAGTAAATTCTTAATGGTAGCTTGGGTATATTAAAACTGAATCTTATAGCATATCCATCATTTTAAAAAGATTGATTGTATATGTTTAAACTTGTTTTACATTAACATAAATAAAGTATTTTGTCTCTTAACAGAATATCATGTATACGCTCAGGATATAACGTGCAATCCGATAAAACGTTCAGAATTCACGTAATAAATTTTAATTAAAAAACACAAAAAATCGTTAAGACAGAAATATATAAAGCACAAAACTTAAACATTTTAGTATTCAAAACTAATATTTAAAATTAATTTAAATATTACTTCAGAATAAGAAAACTGAAAATTTAATTGACAAAAGGCACGCACACGGAAAATGTAAAGGTCAAGTTTCAAGCGACGAATGGAGACTGGGTGTATGGAATGCTGGGGAGGGTGAATGATCTTAAGTTAAAAGAAATACGAGAAACTATGCACGTAAGGAAACTATACATTATATGTGTACCTGAAACAAAGAAAAAGGGATGCGAAAGTAGGGACATAGAAAACGGATTGTTGAAAGGCGGATTTAAAGTATGGTCAGGAGTAGATAGTGAAACATATCGTATGCAAGGAGTAGGTCTCATTTTGAATGAAAGAGCGAAACAGCATCTCGGAGATCATGGTTTTGTATCTACTAGACTTCTGTGGGCTAGAATGAAAGTAGGAATAAAAAAAATATTTATCATAGCATGTTACGCGCCAGTTGATAGTGATCCTAAAGAAGTAAAAGACGCCTTGTGGGACACTTTAAATGATACAATGAATATTTGCGATTCATGTTGAAAGAATAATCCTGCTAGGAGATATGAATGGATGGGTGGGCATCCAAAATCAGGATACAGAAAGAGTATTACGTAATTTTGAAGATCCACGAACAAACTATAACGGAGATAAATTAGTTGGCTTATTCTTAGAAAAGGGTCTGTTTATTACAAATACTTGGTTTAGGCATAAAATGATCCACATGTACACCTGGTCTAAAGGAAATAGCCACAGTATAATTGACTTTGTTGTTGCGGATGAAAGACTAAGAGAGCTAGACAAAGATACAAGGATCATGAGGGGTTCTGAATGCAATAACGATCATTACCTTCTAATCTCCAAAATTAACTTAGGTCGGGGATGAAGAAAAAAGAGAACCCAGAAAGCAAAACAAGCGCGAATGAAAATTGAAAACCTACAGAAACCGGATGTGCGAATAGATTTCCAAAATAAGATAATCGAAAGCGTAGGTAAGGAAGCTTGGCAAGCGCTTATACGGAATAAAGATACAGAAGGTGCATGGACTATGTTCCGGGATATCATTATTAGATGTGCGATAGAAATGTGTGGGACCACGGTTGCAGGAAGAATATCTGGTGATGCATGGTGGAATGATGAAATTGCGATGAGGAAATAAATAGACGAATAAATGATTACAGACGCAAAAAGAGGATACTCAAGGGACTAATTAGAAAAAGCAAAGATAAAATTAGAGCAGAAGAAGAGAAGAAAATACAAAACGACTTTGAGGGATACAAGAAACTTTTTCATAAAGCAATGAAGGGAAAATTAAAAATTACAGAATTTGTCAACGTGAGAAATGGCAAAGGGGGAATGCAATATGAGGAAGACGGGGTTAGCGATGCTTACCTTGACCATTTTAGGGGACAATCCGAAAATGAAGCTATAGGACACTACAACGGCGATATGCAACACAATGCTTCAGAAAACTCTGTTGAAAAAGTGTGTGTCACTGAGGTTAGGGATCTAATCAAGAACTTGAATAACGGTAAAGCTTCCGGGGTAGAGAGTATTAACGCTGAAATGCTCAAACACGGTGGCGAGTACATAACACATAGACTGTGCGAACTAAGAAATCTATGCATCGAAGTAGGAGAAGTCCCAGGTGATTGGAAAAAAGCGATTATCGTGCCAATATACTAAAGGAAGGGAGATAAAAGCGACTGCAATAATTACAGAGGGATCAGCTTATTAAGTACCTTAAGTAAAATATACTCGAAGATACTTGTTCGTAGGGTAATAAAAATAACAGAAGAAAAGATTTGGGAAGTCCAAAGTGGGCTCATGCCAGGAAGAAATATAATAGTTGATATTTCAAGTTAAGAAGATTTGCAAAATTGTTTGAATTTTTTTTCTATTCATGTATTAATTTTAGTTAAGATAAATTATGAATTAAATCTACAAACAAGCAGTTTAATTTGCAAGTAAATCGATATTAAGGATCATATTTATAATTATAATACAACATTTTAGGGTAGAATTGGAGGTTTTAATACACTTCTTTGAACAACCTTTTTAGAACAAATAATTAATTGAACGGAAAACGTGGAAGTTATGAGCAATATTTTTAATATTAATTAATTTAATTTAATAATACCTTGTCATTTTTTTAACCAAAATGTTAACATGTTCATATGAATTTTATTAAAAATTAAAGAAAAATAAACCCCCATCGGGTTTTCCTAGTCTCAGTATTGGTTTGTTTTGTGTCCCATTTAAGGATATACCCCAAAATTATTAATTGACTATACAATTAATAATGCGTTTTTATTCTAATGAATCAAATAATGTATGTGCCAATTA
The DNA here is from genome assembly GCA_010014905.2 of Druon quercuslanigerum. Lineage (NCBI taxonomy): Eukaryota > Metazoa > Arthropoda > Insecta > Hymenoptera > Cynipidae > Druon > Druon quercuslanigerum. The sequence continues at coordinate 14,280 of JAAAKG020208308.1, read as the reverse complement.
TTATAACGGTTTTATACCATAAATTACAATTCACTATTTTAATATTGCGTTTATCTTTGTTAGGTGTCCCTAACTGTCGCAGCAATGGTAAGGTTACCTTGATATATGCACATTTAAACCTTATTTTAATTTTAAAATTGTGATACAATTTATCAAGCCAAGGTTTAATAATATTTCAGGTGTATATTTATCAGAAAAAAAATCTGTTTTGTTTGAGTTTAAGGGCAGAGATATTTCTATATGATGCCGAAGAAGACTGGCTGGGGCATTGATGGAAGATAGAAGAATTAATTACCATACCACTTTGATTTTTTATTTTAATTACCAGTTCAAGGCAATATTCAGAATCGAATTTTAATCACAAAAACATAGGTATATATTATTTAAAATTTTTTACATCAATGGTGTGGAGGATTATTTACTGAAAGGTTTAGATTATCTACTCTATAATTCATCATGATTGAGCGGTGGGCACCTACTGGAATTTCACTGATTTCTCTTGTGGTCAAGAGGGTAATCCTGCCACTTCCCATGTTTATCTTAGCCCGTTTCATACTGTTAGGTTGATTTATATATATTCCATCAAGAGCATCATAACTATTCAATATTGCGAAAACATCGCCATCGAATGTCGATAAAACAATTTTTTCTTCGGTTGGGGCAGACCCATATGTATTTTTTCCTGTTTTTACTCTAATTGAGGTATCGTCAGGAAAAGTATATCTTTGAAGTTCGAAAATCTGGCGGTAATTCTTAAAGGGAATAAGCCGAACAAATCTAAGCTGTGCAAGTCCACAACCAAGTCCGTCAGGAGAAGGAAGCCTTATCGGTGCTATGGACCTGACAAGAAGATTAGCTCTTGCAGGAGGAGATCTAGCCCTGGCACGAAGAAGAAGCTCAGAAGGATGAAGGCTACTTTCACGTGAATTATTTCTTCCAGAAGAATAAGAAGTTCCGCTGTGAGAAGCACCAGGAATAGAGTTGTCATTAGGAAGCCTTATAGATGGAGCTATGAACCTGACAGGAAGATTAGCTCTTGCAGGAGGAGATCTCGTTCTGGCACGAAGAACAAGCTCAGAAGGAGAAAGACCAGAAGAAGCACCGGGAATAGGGTCGTCATCAGGCAAAAAATTTGACTGTGAACTTAATTCTGCAACAAGAAAAAGGGTATTTTTTTAAGATATCCTAATACTGCCGGATGCAATATTCCCAATCTTCGAAAATTTTAAAACTGGGCTTGCGTCGCGCCGTTAAGACGATATTATTGTAAGCAATTAATCATTATTTTTTTCATACTGAAAGCAAATTTTAACTAATTACATCATTTCCATTTCTTTCTATGACCTCTTGCAATCTTTTTACCCACTTCATCAAACCACGTTTGTAAAAAGTCTGGATTTTCGATGAAAAAGCGATTTATTTTTGAACCTGAGCCTTTTTGACACTGTCCTTATGAACGAAAGTACTTTCATTCAGGGAATTTTGTACACAGAAAAAACTGAAATTTTCATTTAAACCCATTTTTGGTTCCAAAGGGGCTGCAAAAAAAATGAATGTTACTTGCTGAAAAGGAACGCAAAACGATAAATGACCTCTAAATGATACCGCATTTGGGGTTCGAAAGGATCTCAATTATTGTGGAGCCTATTTCCCAAGAACCTTTTTGTTTACTTTGCCTACTTGGACATTATTTTCAATTAATAATACAATGTGTAATCGAAGTCCGATGGACATAGCTTATTGAAGGTAATGAAATTGCAAAATATACTGTAATTAAAGAGATATAATGAATTGATAAATATCATCTGCAGGTTATGTAACAAACTTCTAAATATAAAGGCTTATTTAGATGAAAAAAAATAATTTTGGAGTAACGGAAGAACTAAAAAAATTTAGTTGTAAATTTAGTTGTATTTAATTGTTGTAATTAATTTAGTTGGTAATTTAACTGTTTAGATTAAATTTCTTCTAAATTCAAATTATTGTTTAAGTTCTAATCTGGTTTCCATTTTTATCTTTTCTGCAATTAATTCTTGTGAAATAAAAAAAGTGTTTATAGATTGTTATTTGATTTATCTATATAAAAGGTGTTTTAAATATTGCGAGTAGTTTCCTAAATGTCTAATCAAGTAAAATGTTAACTAAAAATTGTTCTTTCTGAAAAAAAAAATTATCTGCAGTTTATTTGACGTTGTAAGTAAATCTGTAAGTAATCTGTATTCTTAATCCTAAATTAGAATTTTGGCGTAACGGATGAACTAAAAAAATTTAGTTGTAAATTTAGTTTTATTTAATTGTTGTAATTAATAAAGTTGAAAATTTAACTGTTTGGATGAAATCTTAACTATCTTAATTAAATATTGAATAGTTTTAATAAAAACTTCATCTCCTGTTGAGAATTAATTTTTAAACTTAAATTTAATTTTATTTATTTTAATTTTAATTTAATTTTATTTTATTTATTTAATATATAGCATTTATGCTATTGCATGCATTTGCTATGCAATTATAACAGTAATGAATTATTCTTAAATCATGTTTGGTAAGTTTTGTGCTTCTATTTTAAGTCGCATTGTCAGAAATAAATAAAAATTTAATTTTAAAACACAACAGAGATGAGATTCGCCATTGAGACAAACCAAAATAATTTATTTTTCTGAACTCAGGATGCATTACCTCTTTTTCTTTTATATCGAATTTTTTTGATCTTCCACTCCAAACTCTTATTTTAGGATTAGAAAATTCTATTTGAGCGTTTCTCGATCATTACTTATTATAAATTATAAATTATAATTAAAATTTTGCGCGCTAACAGTGACCAATCAGACTACCGGCACGACGCAAGCGCAGCTTAAAAATGTCCGAAATTTGGGAACACTGCCAATGACTTACGACGAAAAGATTTTTTCATATGAATAAGCCTTTATACTTACAAGTTTGTTACATAACCTGCAAATGATATTTATTAATTAATTATATCTATTTTACTTGCGGCACTAAATATGATAATTTAATTATCTAAATTAAGCTATCTCTATCAGAGTTCGATTACATGTGTGCTTTAAAGTAAATATTGTTTATTAATTAAACATAATGTCCAAGGAAGTTAAGTAAAAAAAAGTTTGCTTGGACATAGGCTCAGTTAGAATTTCGAACCCCAAATGTGGTATCATTTAGAGCTCATTTATCGTTTTGGGTTCCTTTTCAGCAAGTGGCGTTCATTTTTGTTGAAGCCACTTTGGAACCTAAAATGGATTCTAATCAAAAACCTCAGTTTTTTCTGTTAAAAAAATTCCCTGAATGAAAAAACCTTCGCTCATAAGGACAGTGTCAAAAATAAAACGTTTTTTTCATAAAAATCCCCAGACTTTTTACTAATGGGTATGATGAAGTTGATAAAAAGTTTGCAAGAAGTTATAGAGAGAAATGAAAATGATGTAATTAGTTAAAATTTGCCTGTATAATGTTCAATTTCCTACCAAAAAAAATGGAAGTTACGACAATTGGTTAAAAGCGTAATGCGCTCGATTTGTGTACTGCTTTCCCTTTTGTGCTCATAGCTTTTAAAATTAATGGTCAAAAGCATCGACTACTGCCATTTGGTGATTATAAATACTCTTTTGTTAAAGCTCCTTTTCCTTTAACAAACCCATTCTCATCACGTATCTCGTGCTTCGCACTCGATTTAGTTCGCAGAACAAAATTTTGCACATTGTCTTTAAATCTTGTGTATCAAATGTTTTTATATAAAATGGTTTTATAGTTATTTCTGTATTAATTTTTATTCTTAGGTGCCCTTTGAATTGTATAATTTCAATAAACTTGTAATATTGCAATTCACAGTATGCATTCGTAGTAAAACAAAATCATTTTTGTTGCCATTTCTTTAGCATTCAAAAAACTGCGCATCCCATACAAAAATTTTAATTAAATAGTTTGTTGCACCTTGTGTTGTTTTTAAAAAAAATTAATTTATTCGTTTTGATTACCAAAACATTTGAAAAAAATTTGTTTTCAAATCAAACGCTTCTTTGACCGATGATTAGCAATATAATGAATCCGAGATTTGTTCTGTCTTACGGTCCACATACGAAATAAAATAATTTGAGCCAAAAATGAAGTTTTAACTCAATGCTTATTTGATTGAAAATTTTTTCAAAATCTTCCTTTACAAGTTTCGGTACAACATGCGTACCTTTATCAAAAATCTTTAAATATGAATAAAAAATTTTGCGTTCGGCAATTCTGAATTTGAATCTCCGTCCATTTTCTCTTATATAGACTTCATTGTAACCTTCACTTCAATTTGTTTTAAATATATTAAATTTTTTACTAATTTCAATATCACTTCGCTTAATAAATCTGTCTACTAAACCTTTGCTTAAACAAATTTTATAACGTAATGAATTATTAATAAATGATTACTATGAACAAGTGCAAATAGAATTTTTAAATGCAGATGCATTCAAAGATACATATATGTAGGGCTTCAAAACATAGACATTTGACAAAAACGGGGAGGTGAGGGGGGAGGGTGGGTCATTCTACACAAATTTAATACCTTCTGTGGTGAGAATGTAAAATTGTTAGAAATTAACCTTTGAGGGTTTTTACAACCTATAATGGATGTCCTTGACAGAAAACTGCGCATGCGTGGTTAATATTGACGTCACGTTTGCAGTCAGTAATTCGTCATTTTTCAACAGCTGTTAGGATCGCGCCTAAACTTTCTTTAAATTTTCGATTTGTGAAACAATGTATGAAACAAGGATTTTATAATTTTTAGGGTTAAATTATTATGTAGAAAAAATTGCTATTTTTGGCATGTTTAAAAATATTTTCAAAATTATATATAAATTCTATAATTATATTTACCCGTAAAATTAAAGATGATTACCAAAGTGAAGATCAGACTAAAAACGTTCCTCATTTTCGTACATGCAGGGAACAAAAAAAAATTAACCTAAATTATTATATTAAATGTAATACAAAATTTGGTTGGCAGAATATATAATGTATCCTGTACGCTTTATGACAAAGATTATAATAAGCTTGTATTTCAGAGATTTTATCATTCTTATCATTATATTTTATTACAGTCGATTTCAACGAAAAAAATTAGGTTAGCAAATTCGATTAAACGGAATCTGTTAAATTTGCAAGCAAAGAAATGAATTTATAATTAAAACTATGCATGTCTAATACAACAAATATATTTTTAACTATACATTTGCATTTTCTACCCAGAAGATGAATTTTGTACTAAAGAAAGACAAATTTTCGTATGAAAAAGATAAATTTTTAAAAAAGAATATAGCAGCTTAATTTCATGATTTAAATTACTATAAAAAATCCGTGTGTGGTAGTTATCCGACACGCTCGTAATGAAACTTTGAGTAATTACCTTTTAAATTTTTTTAAAGGAACCATTACGCATTTTACGGAGTTCGCACAGTAAGAGAGTGCAGAGGAGAGAGAGAGCATATGTAAATATATACGTGCTTTGTTTAGCGCAGCAGTAGTGGGGATATTGAAGAGCTGTCTTTAGAGAAACTTCAAATCTCCGCAGAAAAGGGAGACGCGAATAGAGAGAGGGACGGAATGGACTGCAAAAAGCATTCGGATAAGACAGTGACTTCCGCTCTTGCGAACCAGATAGTTTAGAACGTATTTTATGAAAAAGTTTTAAAAATTCGTGAATCGATGACCCGGGTGAGTCGGATGGTGCATCAGGTCGTTCAAGAAGTCATCTACGAGAACTTTTCTTATATTAAAATTTTGCCAATAGCCAACAAAATTTCAAATGGTGTGTCGATAACCCCGCATTTATTATATTACTATAATAACAACAACATTATAAATCGTTTTGGAAATTGACCAAATTCAAATTTCAACAAAGTTCTCCTAGATGACGTTTCAAATAACCGGGTGCACGAATCGGCGTAACTGGGTCTTCGAATTACCTTTTGTAATTATTTTGGTTATTGACAAAATTTAAAATTTAAAATTTTTTTCGTACATTACGTGTTAAACTACCTGGTTCACGAACTGGCGTACACGGGACGTCGAATCAAACGTTGCTAGTTATTTTGGGCATTGGAAAAGTTTGAAAAAATTCTTGTGGAATACCTGGTGCACGATCCTGTGCATCCTGGTCGTCAGCACACTCTTCTTCATTGATTTTGTTCTTGAAAGAATTTATATTTTAAAAAAGTTCCCGTAAGTGACGTTTTAAATGACCTGGTGCACGATCCAAGACACCCAGGTAGTGAACTTACTATTCAGGGACGTGATGGTTAATGGAAAACCTACGATTTTAACTATTAGCGCAGGCTAATTTCCTCTAACACTTGAATGCTTTTTTAAGTATTTATTATTTTGTGTTTAGCGTAGTCTAAGCATGGGAGATGGGCTAGAGTAAGGTTTATGTCATGCTACTAATCAGCCGTGACCCATTATTTAGCCAGATAGTGCCAAGTTTATTGCAATGCTTGAGCCTTGTCGCCACCTTGAGGCTCTGACGGCACTAAAGGAGCTTGTCGATACCAGGGATACAATTATCATCCAACTACTGACCGGTAACAATGATGAAAGTGTTCTCACTTTCAAAGAACTTTTATATTTCTTAGCATAAAGGTGCGTTGCTCAGAAACCAGTATATCCAACGGATTTATCTATTTAGGCGAGGTTAAATCAATCGTCATCATTTAATAGTAATAAAGGAGAACAATTAATTAAATCAGTAAAATTCCCTGACAGCAAATCACAATCAAATTTGACGGAAGGAAATTGTAGCAAATGTGGGAAACCACGTCCACTTTACGCCTGTCCTGAGTTGAAGGCCCCCATATATAAGAAGCGCATGCAGGAGGCACATTCTTTGGAACTTGGCTTTAATTTTTTACGACGGTCTCACCCTAGCAGTAAATGTAATGGTTCATTCAAAACCTGCTTTCAGAAGCAGAACACACTTCTGCATTTAGAAATAAACAGTTTGGGAGGACACACAATTTCCATTTCCTCTCAATCAGCTGCGTACACTGCTGCTGTGACAGCGTTGAACACATAATCAGGATAAGAAGAAATCCTAGAATCAGCTGTCATCATTGTTCTAGATCATAGAGGGAGACTTCACACATGTTGAGCCTCACGTGACAGTGCATCAACATCGAACTTCATGGCAACAGCACCGGGCTCCAGGTGTGACGATCAGAAATCAGGATTTCGAAATTGAAGGAATCAAAGATACATGCACTCAAAGTGCTTTTATCATCCAGGCTATAATGAGCGCACGTTTCAACGAATTGGGAACGAAATTAATTTTCTTGGTTATAAATGGCGTAACGAAAGACCTGCCAGTCTTGAAAGGGGAGAAGCAACGATGAATTATACCACCTAATATCAAAATCGTGGATCCAGAGTACCATGCATGAGGTCCGGTCGACATCTTTCTTGGAATAGGCATTTTGGATCTTAACTACTAGGGCCAAATCCAGTTGGGACGATGAATAATACTACTACAAAAGATAAAGCGGGGCTGGGTAACTACAGATGATTTTTCAAATATTTTAGGAATGCGCAGAGGAGTGTGTAACCGTAGCATTAGCAGACTAGAGAACCAGATTGAGAAGTTCTGGCATTTTAAAAAAGGACTCAAACAATAACGCATTCTATCTGCCGGGAAAGCTCTGTGTGAAAAATTATTCAATAACAATATCACACTAAGTGAAGATGGACATTTTACTGTTAGGTTTCCCCTGCACAAAGATCCACAGATTTGAGGAGATTGATTCGATCAGGCTGTATAAAGGTTCTAAGGATTGAGGGACTATTCAAAAGAGATCCGCAACTACAAGAATACTATTTTTCTGTCATTTAGAAATACCAGTAGTTGAATTACATGTCGACTGTGCTGACAGAATCTATTAGTATCAGTGCGGTCAAGTATGATATTCCACAACACCTTGTGTCGAAACTAGACACCTTGAGAACTAAAGTACGGGTTATTCTCGATAAATTCACAATAAAAACCTGTGGCAGGTCGCTATATAATTTATTATTGCCAGGGCCAAGTATTCAGCAGGTCATCTGTCCATTATTTTATGTTTCAGGCATCACAAGTATGCTTTAGCAGCTGACATTGAAATGGTGTACTGCCAACTCTAAGTAGATGCAACCTATCAAAATTTACAATGTTTTCTGTGGAGGGAGGATCCCGCGGATCCAATCAAGATTTTACAGCTGAATAGGCCATATTCGGTACAATAGCAGCGCCTTTTAAGCATCCAGGTGCCAGTCCAGATCTTATGGATAAGCCGAACCACAATTCTTCAACGTCCAATCAGATAGCGGAGTTTGGAAGTCAAGTAGAATCAAAAGCGTTGGGAATCCTTTATAATGCATCAACAAACCACTTAAAATGAAATATTAACATTGATGTGAAAGCCAGAAAGGTCCCGACGAGACCCTTTCTCTCAATGACTGCTAATATTTGAGCTTCTTGGCTAACTAGCACCAGCTATAATTCCTGCAAAAATTTTAATGCAAACGGTATGGAAACTGAATTCATGCTGGCATCAATCTAAAAATTCATCGGGTCGCTGATTCATCAGAAAAGACGTGCGGTGCCCGAATATTACTGCGAGCCACATATCTATCGGGTGTCCATTTTGTCAGCTTAGTCTGTGAAAAGTCTCGGGTAACACTGCTAAAAACCAAACTCCGCCAAGTCTAAAACTCTGTGCAGCCTTCTTGCTTGCACAATTTGTGCAGACAGTCAAGGAATCTCTACAGGTTGCGGATCTTCACGATGCGTCCGGGACAGACAGCTAAATGTTTCTGCCATGACTAGCAAGGGAATCGTGGAATAGGAACACCTTTATCGCCAGAAGTGTCAGCAATATTTAACAGCTCACTAACGCCAGTCATAAGAGAAATTTTCGAACTAAAACTATCGCATCTTATCTTATATTGAGAGTGCTAACACCGAAGGAACTTAGCAAAAACTCTTTTTGGTGGACAGGGCCACCATGGTTGTATTTGGAACCTGGAAACCGGCCCAGCAAAGAACAGACACGAGAAAACGCGCCTGCACAGAGGAAGCAAGCCATATGTCATCTCAGTGTGCGCACGCAACGCATTTTTGACCATCACTGAACTTTACGAGACTTGCCACCAACAACAATTTCACTCGCCAGAGACGTTCGGACCAGGCTGATAACCGAAAAACGACGGGATCGGTAATCGACGCCAAGCATTAGAATCAAAAGCACGTTTGGCTCTCGACTCTTCGAACGACCAATTTTCAATTGAGGTCCAATCTACTTTCAACGTTGTACAAATCATGTTAGAACGCAGGTAAGGAAGAGTGAGTGACAACGGCTAAAAAACGAAATGCAATTGTTTAAAAAAACACACTTTTATTCGGTTTCCCTTATTTTTCCAATTCGTCCCACTCTGAAAAGGTGAAGTGATACTGGAGGGCTATCCGCTCATTCTCAGGCAATTAAGTAAGGCGGAAAAGACATATTTGGCTCCTCAACAATCCCAAAACCTAGTCTGTATGGGCAACTTGTTCTCTACCTGAACTCATGTAGTGAGGTAAAAATTTGTAAGGCTGAGTTGAGATACCATGGCTGCTTGCTACTTTTGAGTCATGGAACCATCAACTTAGGAATTAGTAAAATTCCCAGAATGATTTCATGAGTTTCTGTGACTCCAAACAATAAGCCGATTAAAAGGTAGACCTCAGGAAACTTTAAAAAAGTGAAACAAATGTGTATTTTCAAGCTCAAGCTTTGTTTCACGATAAGGCTAATAAAATAGTAGTAAAGATAGACTGATTTCTGTGCAAATATTGCACTTAATTTGCATAAAATGAAGTCTATCTTGTAAAATCATTGATAGAAAAGAAAGGAGAGTTCAAAAATGAAGGGGAGAAAAAAAACTAGCTTATTTAGCTTGCGAAAAAATAGGCATTAAAAGGAAAAGATATGGAAATTTAGACGATTCTAAATAGAGTAAAAAATTTAAATGTGCAAGTTTTGACTCTCCCTTCTGTGGGCTCATATAGCTCAAAATACAAGCAACAAATTTCCCAAAAAACGGGGTAAAATGAACATGTTTCAGACAAAAGTCACCATAGATCCAGAGCAGGGATAATTATGTAACCAGGGGATTTTTGATAAAATACTATTTGAAGATCAAGGGATTAAGAGTAGTGAAAAGCTAAGTACAATTCAACGTTAATTGGGAACCAGAATGTGTCGACAGAGTTTCTTTTAGGATTTTTGTTAATAATCAATTAATTCGTTTCAGGTTTGTCGTCCTAGCAGGATTAGAACCGACGTGTGTACTCGGTACCAATTTCCTGAGAAGGGCAAATTAAAATCAATCTATCATAAGAAAACTCATAATTAATTTTATGAGCTGGAAAGATCAAGACAGTCATATTAAAATCTAAATTAAATGAAAGGGTAGAAATGAATTAGATCTCTGAGTTTTGTTATCACATAAGGAGAAATAAACGAATAATAATATACGTTGTAGGGGCCATACCCGAAGGTGCAAGTTTGAATACATCACCGTTCTCATTTTGTGTAAATTTCCGAGAGAGTCTGGTAGAGCGAGACAATAGCATATGGATTCCGCTGAATTTTTATTTGTATAGCCGCAGTTTCAAGATATTTAACTTCAGGAATTATTAGTTCGTGTTGTTCAATATTTTTTTGAATTAAGATCGCCGTTCCTCTATTAATGTTGTTTTGATATAATTTTTAGTCGCGACTGAGATTGATTTGTATGGATTCGCAGAGCAATGTTTCAATGAGCAAGCAAATGGTGATTTTGTTCTTGTAGATGTATGTGGCTAATTCTACCTTTTTCAAGGATACCCTGAGCATTCGAAATATTATTTTTAGAGAGTTATTATTGAAGGTGGCTATTTTTGGTAGCAAGTGATAGTTTATTACTTATAATATCGGCATGTTGCATTTATAGCTTCGGTGATTTTCATTTTCAACCTATTATATTATATCGGGTGAATTTTTAGCAGGTTGTTGCCTAGTTTGACGTTTAATCGTGTGTGCTTCTAAAGTAGATGCTACAATAGCGCTGTAGAGTGGCACAGGGAAGTTTAATTAGGTTTAACAGTAGGCTCGACTTTTATTTTTATATACACAATAGACTGCACCATTACCAGGAGCATTGATAAGGCTTTCTTAGTTTGTCGGCTTCTCATGCGAGCAACTGACATAATAGCGAACCCTTTCTCTTGAACTACAGAGAGTACTGAGTCTTCGGGGTACGCGATAGGGATATTTTTGATAACTAGTTTGATAGGTGGAGATTCAATGTTTTTATGTAGATAATATTGAAATCCTTGCTGCTGCAAATTGGATATAATGTTGCGATACTGATTGGGGGCATTTTTTACGGCCCAGTGGCTATTTTATTATTAGTATTTTGCGTATCAGTGATTACTTTGGTATTTGATAATTCCATGCTTACGACTGTTGTTCTAGACCTCTTTCTGCTTCCTCGGATTAAGGTGAACAAAGATTGGTCACTCCTGGTGCTGACTGTAGCATCATGCGAGAGCTTAAATTATTTTCGAGAAATCAAGTCTGATAGACCAGAATCTATGAATCTATCATTAGCATCGAATTTATCAATCACAGCAGAATAATCTATAAATATTCCACGAAGAATTTTATTATTGCGGCAAAATGTTGCCATGATGTCACCGGAGGATGCTTTTAAAACCAGTTGCTCTTGGGTTGGCATCGGCACAGTATTACCACCTATTGCTCTTATTTAAGTGGAGTATTGGAAGAAAAAGTATGTCTGCGAGCTTGGAATTCCCGGCGTGGATTCGTGTGGGGAATAAAACGAAAAAATCTAATTTTGCCCGGATCAAATCAAAATCTGGAAGAACAAGAATGACTTCGAGAAGAAAATCTGGACCTGGCTTGAAGAGAATGTTCGACAAGAGATGGAGAGATGACGGTAGAATATGGTCTATCAGTTAAAACAGAACTTTCAGGAGAGTGATGAGTACCAGAATTAGAAGTAGCAGGAAGAGGGTCGCCATTAGGCAAACAATCGAACCCTGAACTCAACTCTGAAAAAAGAAACAGAGTATTAACTTATTTTGCAAACTCAAAATCTATGTTGATATTGACTGTGTGCAATTTCCGCATAGAAATTTAGACATTTTTGAGAGTGCACCGTGCCGCTACTTTAGAACTAACGGTTATGTATGTTTCGCATTGACGGATATACACTACGCGTAAAAAGTAAAGTTGAAGATACTTTCTTATTACCTTGGCAATTTGGAGCCGAATCAGCTATCAAAATAATAACAAGTTTTTCGTATTCAGGTTTCAAAAGCTGCACTTTAATTTCATGACATACGAGAATCTTTTGCGAACTAGGATCTCAACTTCTTTATTCTGAAAGAAAATCTTACGCAAACCTATCCTTCCGGAAAGAAGGAGAAATAAGTGCAATGAAATAGATTGAAACGATTTTAAATATGGTGAAATTCGCAAAACTTTGAAATCAAACGATGCTCTTTTTCGTATTTAAAATCATTTCATTTCATGGCAATGCAGATCTTATAACCCTGCTAAATTTTCTTTTTAAAATTCGTAGCAAAGCCAAAAAAACCTTATATTACGTTTTATAAAATGAAATCGCTTTGATTTTATATTTCCTAATTGAATCTAAGTTAAAAATGTATTATATGATTATATTTACCAACGTAATAGACGATAACCGCCAAGAAGGTGACGTGGATATAGAAAATCGTCATTTTTTCTGATTAATTAAAAAAGTGACAATGTATTGATAACGAATTAGATTCAGACTGTGAGAAACGATTACTCTGATGCTACTGTAGATTACATAAGGTACTTTATACTCGTTCGCTCATAGTTTAGGGGAAAATATCAGATAAAAATTTGTTAAAATTGTTATCGCGTGATATACAATCATATACATTTAATCCGAATGCAGTGTTTACATAGAAGATTGATATAGCGTTTACCATATTTGTCCAGGAAATACCATCTCTTGGCAGATACAGATAACAAGAAACTAATAAAATTGTAACTTTAATCAATATGATTGTTTCAAACAACAATCCATTTACAATATTCGCCACAAGTTTGGATTTTGAGTCTAAAACTAATTATTTTATACTTCGCAGACCTTCTAATTTAGGGACTTATGTGGCGAAAGCAAACATATTTGTCTGTAACAATAAATATAATGCATTTCATATGTCGCAAAGTGGGATAAAGTGTAAGTGTGGGAAACCAAAGTCAGATCCGTCTTCAGCGCACTTAAGGGTTATTTAATCATTAATTTAATAATGATTAAAAACACCAAGGGTTTTTATTTTTACTGTTTCCTTTAAATGATTACTAGCCCATTCGAATAACTCCATCGCAGTTAGGATTGGATCCTGTGCTGAGAGCTGCAAGCTAGCTTTGGCCACAAGTCTTTTCAAATTTCCACCAATCCCTTCATCTGGACCTTTTACATGTGCAATTGCCTGGAAATGTGTTTCTGCGGAAATCCCAAAATCTTTTTTGTGTTTTAAAAGATTTATGAAGGCATATTTATTTTTAAAATGGTGCGCAACTCCGTCACATAATAAATTTGGTTAACATCGCTGAATTTCTTCTTGAGGTAATCGATGATCTTTTGAAATGTGTACACAGCTACAGGGTCATGACTTAAACAATCTGAGAGGATTGTGATGCTCAAATGCTTCAGTTTGATTCCATTTTTGTAATAAAGCATAATTTTCAGTAAAGTCAAGCAAAATTAAGTACTCTCCTTCTTTTAGTATGACTTTAAGGTGCTTCAGAAACAAACCTTGCTGTTTCGTATAAAATGCGTGAGGTTTCAGGTTTTTAAGCTTAGTGCAGAGTGCTTCTACGAAAGCATCAGCGTCTCGTATTTCGGTCTTCAAAGTGCTTCTATCAGTTTGCTGCCAAATTTGACATGTCACTGTGTCGAAACTATTCTCGTCCAATAGATCTGTCAGGTACTTTTTAAAATTTGCAATGTTAGGACAAGATTCGGATGAGCTAAAATAACAAGCGTCAATGGGTTCACCGCAAATGATTTCTTTAAAGCAGTCATGGTAATCTGACAATTGTCTGTCAGTTCCCTCAGTTAAATGTTTAGTATCAATCGCATTCAACATTGACTGTACATTTTCATGATAAAAGCGAACATAAGCATTGTGAGTTCCACTTGGTCCAGCTA